>JAATLQ010036646.1:0-41243 GCA_013421005.1 Heliconius erato x Heliconius himera | reverse complement strand
AGTATGACCGACGCGAACGGGCAGATGACTTTGACGGTTTTGTAAATTTTCATACATTTTCGAACTACTGTTAATTTTTATGTAATTATTTGCTGTTTATAATTAATTTATACTTTTCTTTGGTTCTTCGCTTATTCGAGGAGCAGATTAGTTAGATTTTCATAAATTTCTTGGTGTGGTGTAAGTTGCGGCCCTGCGCTGCATCGGTGTAATATTATTTAAGTATTAAGGAGAGAATTATTGGTTATTTCATCTTGGTTGGATGGTTATCTATACCGTTGTTATACACTTAATAAATTGCGGTTTTAGTTTTCGGGGATTTTACTTGATATTGCTCGCAAAACTTATCATATTTAATGTAGAAAGGACTTTAGTTATTTCATATAGTATCTATGTACGCGCGCAAGGAAAACGAGTAAAAAGATTTTTCCCGGGTAAATCAGTAAAATCGATCACTGAAAGACCAATAAAAATTAGTTCAGTTATTCTGGATATTAGCTCGGGGGAATAGAAAGACAGAAAGAGATAAAATTATTAATAATGTAGGTGGTTTTGTTTAGTTTTTTTATTAATATTTTACTATGGTTACGTTTACTTTTTTTTTTTTATTTAAATTAGTTACATATTTTCACAAACTATTTCCTAAATATATCTATAAGCATTCGTAAAGTTTAAGCGGGCGAAGCCGCGTCCGGGTCCGCTAGTTTTATATAAGGGAAGCATTTACAACTAAAACGGTTTTGTTTCTATTACAAATCTTTCTAAACAATGTGCAGCGTTGAGTTCCGCAACCTGGTACGCTTGAATACTCTGTACACAGTAATATTTGCGAAGAATTTAGACGTGCAGCTGTCACATTTCATTTGTTTAAATTAAATTATAGCCTTTGACATGCTCTCGGTGAATACAATTTGATTGGCACTTCATTTATCAATATCTTCTTAAACAGAACAAACGTATCAATTGAACATATTAAAATATCTACAGCGATGGCTTTAAAATGTAAAATATAAATATAATGTACGTACGCATAAGAAATAATATTTTTATTATCAATAAGCGATTTAAATATTGACATTATGTATCTTTCTGCATAGTTATTTTCTGGTAATAAAAGTACTAAAAATTTTAGACATATTCAAACTACGTGGTTCTTATATTAAGTATCAAAAATTATAATCAAGTTAAAGCACAAAACACATTACTATGTTATTAAACTATCAACTCAACAGAACATAACGTAGTAGACAAGGTGAATAGGTATTAATTATCACACCATAAAATGTTTTAAGTCAAAACAAACCACGGTTAATGGGCTCCATACAATACATCAAACCACGCGCATTCTCTATAACCCACCACCACGAACCTGACTGTCGAATAAAGAAGTCCCAACAAGTAGTACCTTTGAACTTGGTCAGATTCTCCTCGTAGACCTGGTCGTGGGACTCAGCTCGGTCGCCACGATGACGCTTCGGTTGGTGGCCGTCGTAGAAGCCACCGTTGACGCCTTCCTGTACTTCCTGGGGGTCGAACCCCAGACGCTCCTTGTAGTAAGCTTGCGTCGACATTTTAACACTTCATATCACTCAAATTTCACGTTTTGACTAGGGGTCAGTCGGAACGGGCAGCCGCCGTGCACTCACGAGTTATTATGAAGGGATCCGCCAAAATCACTTCACAGACCCGCGCAGTCGAGGCCACCACGACGATACACCACTGTATATTGTCCACAAAAGGAAAGTTGCTACCCCCTTGACACACACTGTTCGTTCTTGACACAATTTTTTAAAAATTTAACCGCGATTACTCAGAAAATTAATTAAGAAAGCTTGTTATATGTTAATATGGCAACTTTATTGGTTAAGCATTAGTTAGTATGGAATGTTCTGTTACTTTTTAATTTTTTTTTATTGTTCACTTCGTATTTCGTTTCGTTTACGATCACACTCAATTTTTGTATGAGTCACTCAATTGTTTTCACATAAGGCTTCGTGCACACTTGTATAAATACGAAACTATGGAAACCTGTAGACAAAGAGGTTGTAATTGAGAATTATACTTTGAACAACGAAATTACCTCACTGAGTCACTTTAAACGTTTCGAAGGCGACATTTTGAAGGTCTGAGAATTTGTATGGTTCAAATCGTTATTTAATTACGCATTAATTATACCACGTAATGCCTCTAATTATAATGATTTACGTATTAGACACAAAAAAACGAATTATTTAGAAATAATTTTATTATTAACTTTAAAAAAAATCATACAATTGTGAACAACAAATTATAATAATATATTAAATATACGCGTCAGCAGCACGAGTCAATACGCATAGCGAAGTTTCGCGTAACAAACGTATAAAACCATTTTATTTTCGTTTTCAAACCTGTTTCGTTCTAACTACCTGAGTTCAAGACGGTTTGGTTCCACTTTGCTTGAAGGCGACACGGTTCAAGGGCACGAGGACAAATACACACAATTAGCACATTTATATTATATTCGAAATGTTGCTACCTATATTCCTAATATATCTATTCATATAACGTAGGCAGGGGAAACCTCAGGGAGGGTGTTTAGATACTCCGCTGCCCGCTTTCTATATAATTTTTAAAATGTTATTGAGTGTTGGAGCTGTATGCCACATTTAACCTATAACAGCGAGAAAATCAAAGGAATTAAATATAATCTTTCTCCCGAGAGATCCAACCCACAACAAATCATAAGAAATGTTTAGTAACAAACAAAAGTTGTCTACTTAACACTAAATTGATGCATTTTTTTAAATATAAGAAGATTTTTTTTATAATTTTTTTTAAACCATCTTTATCGACCATCTCACTGACATAAATAACAAAACTAAGGTCACATTCATTAACATTTTACAAAATATATTAAAAAATAAACTATATAAGATACAAATCTTTTAAGAATCAATTACTTGATTAATTAACTACATGTTATAATTAACAAGAAAACTTATTACTGGAATGAGGGCAAATTTCAATATGTTTAAATTCCTTTATGAAATTATACATTTTTAATAACCCAACGTTTCGAACATTTTGCAGTAGTCCTTGGTTTGTGTTGTGTCCCGCATCTATAAGAATAGGCAAAGGGAACCTTATATTAAGACACTGTTCCTCACATTCCGCCGAAATCTCGAGGCATTGCGTGTCAAGTGGCGGAATTCAAAGCCACGCTTTGCCTCGTTACCAGAGAGAGGAAATGACAATATTAAATAATTTATTTTCCCGAGCGAATCAAATCTACAACCGTCGCGTTTAGTCAAGCCCTTGTGTCTCTGCGCCACGACGGCCTTATATTTTAAAAGTTTAACCCACTTTTGAAGCATTATATGTTTTTAGACTCTCTTAAGCCAAAGGTCGCCGACTAATAAAAAGAATAATTACTAGTATGTTAAAAAAGTTCTTTAAATATATACATATAGTCTTTTGTCTTATACATTTTGCATGTGAAAATCTTACGGCGATCGAATCGCAGAAATTGCATCAATTTATCAATCAAAATTGCCGTTCAAACAAGTATCTTTAATTGAAAAATTGTTTCAATTCGGTAAACGTCTTCAATTTATCTGCAGTTAAAAGTTCTTATTTTGTGTTATTATTTAGTGAAGTGTTTAAAGCATAAAAAAACATCCTCACGCTTTCTCTCTTATAGCAGTGTTAAGTCACTCCGTTCCGCACACACCGCCCAATTTTCGAGACATTGCGGGTAAAATGGCGAAACTCAACCACACTTTTAGTCTTGGGGTACCACAGTTAAGAAATTGAATCCGAAAGTGGCAATCAAAGTTTTATATTATATGCATGTATAATATATATATTCTCTTGAATCACGCAGTCTATTAAAACTGTCGTATCTGTAGTTTGAAAAAACGAAACAAAGTATCTGGTCCGAGATTTTATTTAACACTATTTAAGATGACGACAGCACATACAAAAAACCAAACCAGATTTGGGAAAACCACAGACATCAACACATTTTTTTATTAATAAATGATAAGAACATATTTACAATATGTATAAAATTTATCATTTCTAGAAAAGTATCATCATTATTATTACTACGTGTTTCATAAATGATATCATTATTTATTAATACATGTTTCAAATTTATTGCAAAATAATAATAAAATGAAATGGATTAAAAATTATCTCTAAGTGTCCGGGGTCTTTGCTATCAAAATTTTACGTCTTGACGTCAAAACATTATCAGATAAAAATAAAGATAGAAAAGGTTGCTTGGCGAACAAATGTCTAGTGTTCATACTTTAAAAGACTAACACGAATAAGTAGATAATAATAAAATATACTATTGCATGTTCAAAAAGTCCGTACGTCTAACTATAAACGCGATGGATTTGGGTTTAATTCTCATTCGGTTATAAATTATATTCGGTTCGGTATAATATAAATTTTAGATTTATTTTTGTTAGATATATAAAAGTAACTCAAAACCACATTAAACTTAACTTCGAAATAGACAAAGTGTTGCCCAATTATTTCCGCTTACAATGAGACTACTATAGAATACATTGTGCTGTAATTCCCACGAGGTGTATTTCGAAACGAAGGTCATGTGACCTTGAGTGACCGAAATGGAGATTTGCAAGTTTTGTTGGTCTGTCTGCATCCGAGATATACGCGTGAACATCAAAAAAGGTTGTGCCGTCCTTTTATTTTAAGAACTCAATACAAAGAACTTTAATTTATAATGTACATAATATACTAAAATTATACAGCTGATTAAGATACACAAGCATGCGATTGTAAAGGCGCGGGTTCAATCACCACTCGAAGAAATGGAATATTCAATATATTTATCGTAATATACCCGCGTTAGACCTAACAAACTTATTTTTATTACCTTCGCACTGTATTCCGCACATAGTAGGGTAGGTAGAGGGAACATTCCAATCCCATTCTGTTTCCCACTTTCCACCTAATTCTGGAGGCGTTGCTTGTTGAGTGGCGGAACCCAACGCTGTGCTTTGCCTCGGTACTAGCGCGAGAAAATGAAATATGAAATATTTCATTTCCTCGTGTGGGAGTTGAACTCACACCCTGTCGCGTTTACAGTCGCACACCTGTGCCACTACGCCACGACCGGTCCATTTTTTAAATATATAAAATATATAACCTTATGATATACAAACGAATGTAAAGTAGTTACAGACAAGTATTTCTTTATCATCATTTTCGGAGAAACAAGATGTAGTGAGTCACTATCCTTTCAACTATTCAACTAAGGATAAAAAACTTGCGGATTTATATTGAGGACTGTCCTTACTCCGCTTTCCGCTCGAATTACAAACATTGCGTGTTGAATGATGGATTTTTTTCGAACTAGAGGTTAATTCTGTTCCTGAGACAGTGCAAGAATTACGTGGCTGCTTCAGAGCATGTCGTCGGCGGCAAGGGCGTCCCCTGCGGGACTCGAACCTAGGCTTGTAGCCGTCGATCGATAAAACTAGCGGATTTCAATATGTATCTTGCCAAGGTGGGGAATTATTCTTTCCCCCGAGTTAGGATCGAATAACCCACAACCACCAAATATAACGTCATAATCTATTCTCTAACAACGAAGCCAAAAAAATATACAATTTAAACTTCAACCAACAAACCAGTCTTATATTTGAAAACTGAATTTAACGAGTTATATTCAGAATATCAATTATATTCGTTAACAATGTTTAAGTAGATTGCAAGAGCCACTTCATCTTTGTGCATTTTCAATGACTGCGCTCTGAAAGGCAACAATTGGAACATGTTTCGAAAAGCAAAGCAAGGTCTTTGGGGGAATCAAATGCTACTAATTTACTGTACATTCAAAGTTGTAATAATATGAGACCAATATCTAAGGTCAGAAGCCATCTTGTAGCAGCGGCGGTTGTGCGTTCGATTTCCACTAGAGGGAATGAATTATTTTTACTTCTTCGCTCTGATAAAACCCGGCGTTGAGTTACACTACTCAACATGTAGTCTCAAAAAATCAACGGTTGAAGGGGCGAGGACTATAATGTCATTAGGTTGTCAGATTGTCTTGCTCTATGCGGAATATAAGATTAAATATAAATAACCTTGAACATTAGTATTTATGCAATATGATTCTTATAGCATACTTTTATTTATAAAAGTTTCATACACTTTAACTACCACTTTTACTACTTTTACTTTTTGTTTATAAAATGACATACAAAATAAATTTACGCTTTTAAATATATTCAAGGTAAGGAATAACACTTAAAACAATAAACCAATATTTTTTTCTAATATTAACTATTATCAGTAGCTGTCTGAGTTGTCTCAGCCAAACGTACAGTTGTAATTCTATTTAAATATTTGATTTGTCACTGTCAACTTGAACTTGGAGTAATAAAACGTTGAGTGGGCTCTAAGCGACTGAGTAAAACATTTATTTAATTATTTTAATTTATACAACCTTCTTTTATTACTTATTTGAGGCAGATCGTGGCGCAAGGGCACAAAGTGTGACTGTAAAATCGATTGGTTGTGGGTTCGATCCCCACTTGAGGATGTGAAATATTTATTAACATTTATATTTTTTCATTTCTTCGCTCTGGTGTCGAGGTAAAGCGCGGCGTTGAGTTCCGCCACTCAGCACGCAATGCCTCCAGAATTCGGCGGAAAGTGAGGAACGGAGTGTATCAACACTAGGTTCCCTCTGCCTACCATGCTGTGTACAGGATACAGCGTAAAGTTGATATTATTAAAAAACCAACTAACATCGTATTCCATAATCAGAACTCTAAGAACTCAGAACTAACTAACAAACTCTTTCAAACTACCCTTGAAGTGTATCTTTCAGTTTACAATAAACAAAGAATCATCGAAATCGGTTGGAGTGATATTATTTATTTGTCCATTTGTCGCGCACATACTTAATGAAAATTTAAAACTAATGTGATTTTCTCATGGACAACAATTTCAGAAATGGACTAAATTAAAATAGAACCACATGGGAAGCTTTCAAATAAAAAAAATACATCACTGTATCGTGATGAACGTGTATAACTTCTGAGATAACAAACATAAAAAAATACAGTCAAATTGGTAACCTCCTCCTTTTACAGAGTCGGTTAAACGATAAAAAACAAAATTGTGACACAATTTTATAAATTTTAAAATGACGGTCAAATGCACTAATTTCTAAGGATATTTAATGACACCGCATACGAGTAGTTCAGCTGTCAAATTACTATCACCTGTCACAAAATGTAACAAAAAGCAAACGTGTATACAAAAAAAGTATGTATATAAAAGTAGGTGAGTATGTATTGGCGTATAAAAAAAGGATTATACATAACGGTAAAAAGCACGCACAATACAAGGTAATAAGGTCGCACAGGCGTGCCGCTTTAAAGGCGACGGTTGTGGGTTCGATTTTCACTCGGAGTTTTGCGGAGCGAAGTGGAGAACGAAAGTCTTAATGGGAAGATTATCTTAACACTAGGCTTCCAGGTTCCCTCTGCCTACACTGCTATGTGCGGGATAGGGCGTGAAATAAAAAAAAAAGAAAAAAAGTGTGGAAATAATTTATCGAACCCACAACAACCGCATTTACGCTCCGTCCCTGCTCATTTCGACAATGGCCTTATTTATTTAAATATTTTATGTATTTTTTTATTATTTTAATCGATTACCAACTTATAATTTTAAGACGATGTGATTAGGTCAATACAATTTATCAAAAGTGTCGGGTGACCAGACGCAGGTCAACGAACCCATAAACCATTGCCTGTATGACACGCAAAAACTACCGAGTGCTTGCCGAATTTAATGTTTAATGTGCACAGTTAAAAAATATGTATAGATTATTATGTATTTCCAATATTTATTATTTATCATATTATATTCTATAATATAGCATCTACCAAGCAGCAGCATTCTTGTTTTTTTTTATAAAAGGGTACTTTTAGTGCTCCACACTGTATACCGCATACAGCAGGTTAGGCAGAGAGAACCTAGTGCTGGGAACTCAGTTCCCCTCTCCCACCCAATTTTCAAGAAATTGCGTGAGATTGGTAGAATTCAGCATCGTGTTTTATCATGTTTCCAGAAGCTACAGCTACAGCTAAAGAGATGCTATGCCTCTCAGGCACGGTCCCAATATGTGTATACAGTAACATGCCTTAATACTAGTAAATATTGACATGAGCTCTGTCAAAGCTACTGACATTTGACCTCCGCGGGTCTAAGTTGTTTGCCTCGTTCATATTCTTTACCTTTCTATAGTAAATTTTAACGACAAACAGCCATTCGACAGTCAGAGTTCTTTAGATTAATAATAAAGATCTACTGTTCAAAATTAAATAATTAATATCATTTTTTTTTGTTTATTATATTTATTAAAACTAACGTTTCATATACCATCAATTAAACATCCTACTCTTTTAATTTTTCAAAAAACAAAACGTGTTAACCAAAAGTGTACTTTAAAAAACGACCAAATACGCTCCAACCTACAATTAATTTGGAAACAACAGACAATAAGTTGAGACAATGGAAAGGAAAATATCATGTGAATATTTTAATTTCTCAACGAGATCCCATTGTGCGTGAAGATGTATGAACTTATCTAATTCATTTTGACCGTTGACCGGATTTCACCGTTATGACAACCGAAACAACGATACAATCTATTTGTAACCCGACTCGACTCGACGAACGCCAGCTGAATCTAGTTAGTTTAGTTTGATTAAGTGAAGGTGGTTCGTCTTTGGTTCAGTAATATTCCGACGAAACTCAAATGAAAAACAGTTAAATGCATAAATTTTTGGTCTTCATATAAATCTGCCACCGATTCACAAATTTAAGCAGACCTAAAGTAAACCTGCAGTAAACTTGAGAGAATAAATCAAGATGGATATATTCATGTATCGAAAATTTGATGTAGGCAACTTTGGACTTTTTAAAATATTGCAGACGCAATCAAAGCTGTTAAATCAATTTTTACATATCTAATTTTATTTTAAGTGCATTTACATTATTGTTACTCCAAAAGAACAATAATAATGAGAGAATTTAAAAAATATCAAACTTCAACGGAGACTAACTAAACTATCAAAAGTAATCTGTGTCGTGGTCGTGATCGTGAACTTGTTACGGGCGATAAGGACATGTTGCAAAGTCATACCATAATTGTGAACTATAAGAATCTACTTAATAGACAAATTTCGTAACTATTACCAAAAAAGAAAAAATACAATATAAATAATTAATTAATTAGTTACTAATAACGTGTTACACAAAAAATCTATATTTTCTATTTCTTTATTTTCTAAAAAGAAGGTAGAATATATGTATGTATACCATAATAAAATATTTAAAAAATGTATACATATCATATAAAAAAATTAATACAATACTCACATCATATAGAAATATGGATATCACATTAAACAAACGCAAAACAATAGCTTTAGCTACGCATTTCATGGTATTGACAAGTTCTTTGAAATAAAGAAATAAGTCTTAAATCATCCTTGAAATAAAAACACAAGTAATTTGATTCGGTTGAACACAAGAAAATTGGGGGCGAATATCTTTTTAAACAAAAACTTTAATTTTCCATCATCCTAAATGAAAACTAATCAAATTTTTTTAAAAGCTTCAAATTGTATATTGCGATATAACAGCGCAAGCAGAAAGACAGTTAAGACACTACATTCTCCATTTACGTTACGTTAGTGACGAAATTCAATGTCACGCTATATCTCAAACATTAATGAAAAAAGAAAATTAAATAATGAATATCCCTGAGAAAGTAAACGAACCCATAACTGTCATGTTTCACAGTCTGACGAGATACAACGAAATATTAATAATAAACACCTATTATTTTCCTTTTATAAGACTTAAAATGAAACCCATTGAATATAATTATAATTATTTTGACATGAAATCATAAAATACTTAATAACTTCACTGGTCATATAGTTCCCAAAATATTTAGTCTCTATAGTATTTAATAAGTAATAAATACTATAGAAACTAAATATTTTGTATGGAGGGTTATCTAAAGCGCATATATGCAATACAACCCCTGTCTATACAATAACTGTGGGGAAGACGGTAAACTCGTCTGCCCTTCACATGTCCTTGTCCTTCATGTGATCGTATTCTTGAATAATAATAAAAACATGGCAACAATAGTACTAAATTAAAAGATACTTTTGTTTGAACTGTAGGGAGAAGAATTTAAAATGCAAATGTCGATGACTTATACACGTAAAGCATATTCTAAATATACGAAATATAGAACTTTGTTTAATAAATAAATTTGTTCGCTTTCTGTCCATAGACAAAGAGTGTGTCAAGATATTCAGCTCTAAACTTTTCGCCCGAATTCAACGCCGCGTTTTATCTTGCCTCGATATCTCCGAGTCAAAATCGAATCGAAATAGGTGGTGCTCCGTTGCGTGTACAATCTGACGTTGTCCCACTGATTTTTAACATTACTATGATCATCTTCTACATGACCTTTATAGATTAAACATACATGAAGAAAATTTGCGCTAACAACCACCAATAAAAATCGGACAATTTCTTATTTTGAACCTTCTACAATCAGTTTTATTAATAATCGTGCAAAACGACTCAGAATGGTGAAGCAAAAATAAATCAGTAAATGCAATTTAAGGACAAACAAAGCGAGCAATGCAAGGAACGCGGAGTATGCGGACCGGTTCCTAACGGGATGGCCACGCATAATGCAGACGATTTGACGCGGCAAATTGAGATGCATGTTGCTCGTGAGATTTGGACGGAGTAGACAGTTTTTTACATGATTTTACTTTTAAAATGTAGGAAGTTTGTAACAACATCGTATAAAATTGATAAGAAAATATATTTCGTTTTCGAGAAATTGGAATAGTTACCTACTAAGAATTTTTGTATTTTATATTATTTTATGCCAATCCAGTCCAGCGAGGCTAGTCGTGGCGCATGGGCATAAAGTGTGACTGTAAAATCGACTGGTTGTGGGTTCGATCTCCACTTGAAGAGATGAAGTATTTATTTAAAATTTAAATTTCCGCGATTTCTTCGCTCTGGCAAAGCGCGGCATTGAATTCCGCCACTCAACACGCAATGTCTCCAGAATTCGACGGAAAGTAGCGAACGGAGTGTCTTAACATTAGGTTCCCAGGGTAGGCACCCTGCTGTGAGCGGGATACAGCGTGAAGCTGATGATATTATTTTATTTAAATCAATTATTAGATGAGGGCGAGAATTGGTTATGTTTTTCTTGAAAGGAACGTAAGCAAAATTATATTCGCGTGCAATAGACCACTAATCTACGAAGCATTTTAGTTATTTGATTCGGTTATAATGCCTTATAGTTTTCTACATATTATTTGAATTTCATGCACCACTAAACTTTATAGTCTGAGCGCCCATTAGAAGAAGCCTATAGTTATTTATGTTCTGATGTTAATAGTAGAAAGTAACTGTACACTAATTATATAAAAGACTCGATGACATCGTCCTAGATAACCTTTTCGGGAATAATTACAGCATTCTGGGTGCTACAAGAAAATTTCTTTCCAATCATTTTAATTACTCGAGATTTAAATATTCTTTTTATTCATGATAATGGCAAAGAAAGAAGAAGAATTTACCCAAAAACAATTCTACTCTATCAAGATTCATTTAATTTTATTATTTAAAATAACACTGCTGTCATTGTATAAACTAAAACGAAATTACACAAATTAAATATCAGCAAAATAACAGAAAAAGTGTTCATATCAAATATCAATAATACAGTATAAAGGAAGACTAAATACATCAATAGTCATACCCCTATACAACGAAAGTTCATTGCACAGTAACGGTCGAGTATAAGGCTTCAATGTTTACGAACTAAGTGCTACAACTTTAATCTCTCAGTGGAAATGAAACATGTGTTTGCAATATGTAATTTTATACTTCTTTTTCTTTCACAACGTCTGGGCCCTGCTTTTTCACTAATTAAAACTGATAATAAATTAAATTAGCTTCCTTTGTATTGTTTAGTTTTTGTCCTTCTCAGTTTTTATCTACGCAAATATGTGATTATCATAATGAGATTTATCTTTCATAATCTATATTATTACTTGAAATTTAAAGAGTTTTGATCTAAATATCTACTGAAAATTTACTCGCTTTGGTAACAAGACAAAGCACAGCATTGAGCCACTAAACACGCAATATCGAGAAAATTGGGCGAAAAATGAGGAAAGAAATGTCTAAACGCTAAGTTCCCTCTGACTATTTAAGGGAAACAGCGTGAAGCTATAAAAAATCTCTCCTGATAATTCCACTTGCTTTCACTTATATATCACCATTGCAGTTCAAACAGCCTCCAGCTAAGAAAGTCTTGGAACAAGCTGTTCTATTGATGTTGAGATTATTGATAACATCAATTGTTGTCCCATTAAAAGCGTATTGTAGAATTTTAATCAGCTTATAAAAGTGTCCATTTTTTGTCAACTCTGTATATTGGTCTAGTTTATTATGTATGTTAGTCTACTTAGGAATACTTGATTGCTTTTGAATGTCAACGGCATTAAAAATATGGGACCGATCAAACAAGGTTTCTTGTACGAATGAATTTCTTAAGAAGATTTATACGTTTAATAAGATATATTTTTTTATAAATTGTATTGTTCTGGAGAAAATATAAACTTTTTACTGTTTTGAGATTTGAAATACGTAAAGAAGCTTTTATTTTTTAGACGTTTTTGTTTAGCAAACATTTTAGGATAAAGTTATTTTTTGGTTTTTTACGCGGAGAATTTATGAATTCTTGAAGCATTGCATGTTAAGTGGCAGAACTCAACACCGCGTTTTGCCTCTACTATTTTATTAATATTAGATCCAATACATTTTACTAAAAAAATATATATTGAAAAATATTTCTTTATAAATATTGTTATTAACATTTGCAAGCCACATCACCTTCTGTAACAACTGTTTACATTTCACTGCTAGTGCTGACTGTAGTATGTTTTGTTATTAAATCGCTCGACTAAGTGTGTCATTACTCATTGCGTTGACTATTTATTCAGAGAATTGCTCACATTATTCTTTAAAATGATTATTGAATCGAAATACGAGACGTTTGGTACAGTGGTAAAATTTTATAATCTGCAACGGATTTTAGTACTTAACTAAATTGTTCTTTTTTCAACTACACGCTGTATCCCGAATATAGCAGGGTCAGCAGAGGGTACCTAGTGTTAAGTTCTCTCCGTTCTCCAGTTTCCGTGGTCATTGCTTGTGAGTGTCATAATTCACCGCCGCTCTGCCCCGAGTGGGAACGAACCCACAACCGTAGCGTTTACATATAGGCGCCGTGTCGCTGCGCCATGACGGCTTAATTTAAATAAATATATTAACACGTGACTGAATCAACGGTTGTGTAAATTTAGCCTTAAATACAAATAACAAATAAATTCTATATTTTAGGACATATTGCAAATAGTTCACCAGTCTTAATAAATTGCGTAAGAAGTTCTTATTATCATTATAAAATATTATATAAAATCTCAAGAAACAAAACAATATAATAAATATAAATCGTGAAGTGTTGGTCCCTTATTTCAATAATAAAAATCGAAACTGTAACAATAATGATAAGTTTTCAATGATAATTAAAACTGTCAGTGATAATATTAATAAGCGTTGAATATTTTACGACAACTACTTAACGAAGGTTGTCTTGTTAAGACTAAGTTGTAATAACAATGTGATTTTGCATACAATTTACGATTGAGAAAGTTTTATGCTGTTGCCTTTAAGGGGTAGATTAAGGTCATATCTGTGCTGTACTTTTAATGTATGAGATGGTGTAAAA
Organism: Heliconius erato x Heliconius himera; assembly: GCA_013421005.1. Taxonomy (NCBI): domain Eukaryota; kingdom Metazoa; phylum Arthropoda; class Insecta; order Lepidoptera; family Nymphalidae; genus Heliconius; species Heliconius erato x Heliconius himera. The sequence goes on along the minus strand of JAATLQ010036646.1, from coordinate 27,358 downwards.
GGTAAGTGGGCCAGGACGAAATATATATGTAAATATGGTTTGGGCAATCGAGATATCGCCTATATCGCCTTATGCTGGTTTTATTTTTAGAAAATACAATATTATCATATATTTCAATCAAGCAGGACTCAAACTTGCAACTCTTGGCGTTTTCGTAAAAAAAATTATTCGCGAATATAGATAGAAATAATGACCAAAAAAATTTGCTCTTAAGAAAAAATGCTAGAGTTTTGGATATCAACTTTTTAGCATTGTTCATTGTAATCAACTTCTTCATACATTCTCTCAGAGGGATGCTCACGTATTGTACAAGACCTCATTTTCTATTCATATATGATTTTATTTTTACTTGAAGTTAACTTCTAGCCCACCATAACACCGGAACACTTTACATATAGGTAGTAGTGGATGTGAACGGATACTGGGGACACATTAAACCCTACATCCTGGTATTGTTTAACTTAACTATATTATAATGCATCACCACTTCACTTAATTAGAATATCTTGGAGATTACGAAATATATATTCTAATTTTACTTGTATAATTCTCTAATATACGTATATTATATGCAATTTCACTTTCGTGTTATTAGTTCCGTTTCTATGGACAGCCAATTAGACAGTCCCAAATGATTTTCTTTGACATTTCTTTAAAAACAACGAACTGAACTCTGCGCCTTGCCTCGTTGCATGGAAATTAAAATATTAAAAAAAAATCCCCGATTAGAACCCATAACGGTGGTCTTGGACTGCCCCTATAACTTATGTATTATTGTACAATATCACTTAGACTATCACTGAGTCTAAAGGCATAATAACTCAAAACACTTTAGATTACGAGCAAGTCGTTTACCCAAACGTTTAGCGTTATACAATACTCAGCATATATTATAATATTTCATATTTTCTAAGTAATAAAGTTCAATTTGTCATCGTTTCCTGACGTTACGTCGGTATGACGTTATCTGTGGACTGTGAGTCAAGCAAAATGAGGTATTTTTATGTTGTAAAGAAGTTTTTTTGATGTAACTTATTACACTTGTTGTATACGAGTACAAAAAAGTATGGATATATGGATATAATAATTTTGTCGGTGCCTTCTCTGTGTTTTTGATTGATTACATACATGTTTTTTCATACAGATAATATAAATTTATTATTCAGAAGCTGTACAGAGTTTTTTATTAACTTTACAAATATATAGCTTTCATAAGATATTTCCTTTTAAAAGAATAAAAATTTGCATTTTAGAATACTTCTCAAATTTAAGATATATCTTAACTTTTTATAGCGATGTCAGAAAAATAAACTATCGAAACTGATGTTTCAGAATACTATTAAAAATATTTTGTAAGATCTATTGAATTATAAAATAGCTAAATAAAGTAACTAAAAGTATTATCGATAATAATAATAATCGGTACTTCACGAGTGATTGCTAACAATGCTAATTTGTCATATCGGCTTCCTTTGGTACAGGATAATAAAACATAATGTTAGAATAAAGATAAAATATAAAAACTTCAAATCGTATTTTCTAAGTCGGTTAATCAAGAAATGAGGAAATTTAAAAAAAAACTGTGAAATGTGCGTATAAAATTAACTACTTCATAAATAATTAATTTTAAAAAACTTATATTATTCACCACGAAGAAAAAACAACTTATAACTTTTTTTAATATAATATAGAATGTACCAATAAGAGATTCATCGGAATCCAACAAAAAATATATAAAATACTCTTATCTATTGCAACTATTTCATGAAAAACATTATGTCACTGTTATAAATGTATCAGAATGTGTCAACCATTTTATATAAATGTGCTAATTTATAATATATCCTCAATAATAGTATAATAAAATGAATAAACATATTAATCTATATTAAATAAAATTGTATCATAGCGGTATTCTGCAATCTCAACCATGACAATTGAAAGTACCATTGAAATATCTTATCTTCCACTTCAATATCAACAGTTATTATAAATAAACAACACGTTTGTTGAGCAGTTTTCGTTGAAGTCTTTAGTTAACCCAAATACGTTCGGAACGTTGACCGTAACCTATATGCTATAAAAATAGTTAAAAACACAATACCCCCTGCAAAAAATACCGAAAAAAACGTATAAACTTCGCAAATCCTAGCATTACGTGGTAAAAGCATGGCTTTGGAAACACCGCAAATATTTTGTAACCTCAAATTTCATCTATAACCAATCTTAACATATATAAAAAAAATAACAAATTCTCAATATTTGTCACCGCGAAACGTTTAAAATACACAAAAAAAACACTGGCACATACGTTTTTTTTTTTAAATTCGCGTTATTTAAACAACAAGATGGCGGGCGATCGTACCGCGACGCCGTGCCTCGGCGAACTGACGTCTCACTGACACTGTAAACTGTAAACGTCAAACTGGCTTGGCTTATCTGTGTGCGTGCGTGTGTTTGTGTGTTGCCGTGTAAGGCTTGAATGGATAAAGGTTGAGCACCAGTGACTCAGTGGACAGTAGGTGTTATTTTGTAGATTTCGAAATTATGAATGTGTCATTTATTTTTTATAAAATCAAATTGTGATTTAAAAAGAGCACAGAAAAAAATCTGTAGCTTTATTTATTATTATTGTAGTTTTAAGTTTTATTAATCAAAAATGAAATCACAAAATAACGAAGCCTCAGTATAATTTAGACATGTGTAGACAAAGGGAACCTAGTGTTAAGACACTTTATTCCCCACCGCCACTTGGTGCCACAGCAAAGAAATGAAAATATTAATAAAGAAAAATTCTTCATTCCGATTGGGGATCAAATACACAACTGCCATAGGCTAAGTATTATTATGCCAAAGTATTATTGCTTGTAGGCTAAGTACTGAGTTTTTTTTAAGACGAAATTGACAATGGTGACAATTGTGTCCAAGACATGCAAGTATGTATGCAGGCCATGATGGCACAGTGGAATACCGTTTGCGTTGCGAGTTGCGAGTTTAATTTTTAGTCAGAGAAATTAAACAATCTTTTGACCGCTCCAGCAAGACAGAAAGCAGCGCGGAGTTCCATTACTCAACACACAATCATTGCGTCAAAAAGTCTGGAATTTGGACGGAAAACGATAAACACAGAGTCTTAACACTTTGTATACTGTTATATATGGACTACAGCGTGATTTTTTTTTCTATATTTCTTGAATGCGTCACTACCTCTACGTACTCAGTAATCAGATAGTTTTGTATAGTAATTGTACAAAAGATAATTATAGCTTTAAACGTGATTACACAAAAAACAATTTACTAAGCCAACTAATGTGAATATTAATAACATAAATATATTGTATCGGAAATACTTTCGCTTTAACTATCATTTGTTGTTAACTAATGAGCGGGGCAATCTCAAATGGTTTATTGATTGAAAACGTCGTTAGACGAAATAACTATTTATTAGACTATTCTAAAGAAGAGGGAGTAGATTTATGTTAAATATTATTAACATTTTTAAAATTCTACGTTTAAGAACTTGTTTTTCGAAAATGTACAATAACAGAAACGTAGCGGGAATTGAATTGGCGCCTCTTCAAAATCTTTCAAACGTTCTGACTACTTTAGCTTTTATTATTAATAAGTTTTAATCAAGCTGCGGCGTTGAGATCCGCCACTCAACTTGAAATGCCCCGAGAACAATCATGAGTGCGAAAATAATTCATTCCCCCGTGAGGGTATCGAAACCACAACCATTGCGTTTACCGTGATACACTTCTATACTACTGCAATTCAGCATCTAGACATATGTGGTTATTATTTAAGATTTTTTTTTAAGTCTATGAGTGCTAATTTCCTAATTGAGTGAGAAAAACCAGCATTTCTAAATATTATAGCATCCCTAATCTTAAATCTAAAATGGGAGACCTCAATCTTCTTTACCTGTTCGCTTCACGTGAATGCCCCAATATAGAGATTAACAACGAAATTTGCACATATTTAATAGTCACAAATCTCTTAATCCTAGTCCTAACCTATAAGCAAAAACCGATTTCACATGAATTTTATACATTACATGTTGTCTCATAATATTATCCTCAACACCAAGGTCAAAAAGTAAATAGGTCACGATAACCTAGAATTGAAAGTAGAACAATTTAAAATAACTAAAACAAAATTTTCCTCTAATATTACATTAAAACGGTGATGTCAGAGGGTTTCGTAGAGAACAGATGTCCTTTAGCATATTGAGTCATTTCATAAACAAGTTCAAGTTATTAACAATTGTAACGTGATCCTTGCTTTATGTAACTAGCATCGAATCGTGCATTAAAATTTTAAATGCTAAATAAAAGCTGAACAAAGGGGTTCTAGTGTTAAGACACTCCGTTCTCCATTTTTGACCAAAATTCGAGACGTAGTTGTATTGGAAGTGGAACTTAACGCCACATTTTGTCGTACTAGAAAATGAAAATAATTCATATTTTCTGGAAATAATTTACCTTTTACCCCTGTTCAACAGTTTTGAACTTGTGAATCAGAACATTGTATAGACTTAAGTATTTAAAATATTATTAATTTTGAAAATTAATTTCTTATTGAATTTAAGTAAATGAATAAATGTCATACAGTTTCTGGCCACCCATCATGCGCTGCTATAATAAATAGTTGGGAGATAAAACTAGATTCCCTTTGGCTGAAAAGCTCGGAGATATTAAAAAAAAAGGTAGTAACGACATTGAGGAAAGTCACACTATATAAATAATTTATGGGAATAATAAGGCCGGTATGTATAAAATCGACACGTTTACCTCTTTCGTTTTGGATAATATAGTGATTATAGAATAGGCGCTTATACGGTGTTCCCTTGCACACGCTCGATATGGGCAGCTACGTGACCCAGAACTAGCAATTAATCTATAAGCGACTTGAATGAACGAAGGCTTTGTTGGACATTGAAGATTCCTCTGAGTATTACTCTAAGTTTATTTTTTTTATTAAGAGTACTTGCTATTTTGGTAGTCAAACTGTCGTCGAGTAAGGTGGCTGTCGAATAAGTCACGTAACTGTAGGAAGCGACATTAAAATTACTGAAATTTTAATTACAAAAATAAATTGGTGGCAGTATTACACTATATGGATAACGTATTGTATTAATCTTTTTTTTATATTTATGCATTTTGGCTCCTCTCTACATAAAACTCTTCCGTTATTGAGTGACCAACAGCAGTCCGAACAATTCTGCTTAGGACGTTGAAATTTAGTTCATAGGTTCCTTGGGGAGTGTAGATGGAAGCATTACGAGAGGATAAAAGAGACATACAAGTGCCAATTAAACGTGAAATAAAGTTTTTTAATCATTTTAATCATCATTGATACCACGACCCTGCTATGTAAATATGGAAATATCTTTGATGTTGCCTTCCTATAAATATATCAACGCCATCTAAGGATAAGGACATATTCATGTGAACGTAATTGCAGGTTATAAAAACCAGATTTTTATAAAAAAGACGGTCAAGTGCGAGCCAGATTTGTACACAATTTTTCATAGAAAATAAACTGAAGAATTCACTATATAAATCATTTATGTGTAAACATTGTTATTTGTATAAATGTAAGCAAATATTAATACACTAAAATTGATTACTTCTGGAGGTATTATTAGGTAACATTTTAGATACACATACATTATCGTAATACATTTTTTTCTGGAAGTAAATAGTATGAATTTCTTGGAAGAATTTATAATAAATAATAAATTACACTAGTAAATCTGAGGGCTTCGTGGCGCAACAAAGGTGCGACTGTAAACCATCGATTGAAATATTTAATATTTTCAATTCTTCGCTCTGATGACGAGGCAAAGCGCGGAGTTTATTACCGCTACTCAACACACAACGCTTCAAAAATACCGTGGGAAAGTGGGGAACGGTAGTGAAAAAGTAGTGTCTTAACCCTGGGATTCCAGATTTCCTTTGCCAACTCTGCTATATGGAAGCCAAGTACACCAATTAAATCACGAATTAAACATAATTATTACAAATATTGTAAAAGAGTCCAACTTTATCAGTTGTTTACAAAACCTTCAAGTCAATTCGTACTCCACAATCTTTGACAATAAGTTATTATTCGATTTGTTTGTTCAAATATCCTGTCGAAGTGAGTCAGTGCGTGGGGTGCACTAATTATACTGTCATTAATTCATCGATCTCGCTGCAGCCGGTCAGCGGTCTAATCGCGTCAGACTGGGGTATAAACTGTGAAATATTATAATATATTTCTTAATTACCATAGCTTGGAGATATAATAAATATACTAATTTAGATTTTTTTTTCGTGTTCACGCTGTATCCCGCATGCAGCAGGGCAGACGTATTCTTTTACATGTGAGATAGACGTGAGGTTTCCACTCTCCACTTTCCGCCGAATCCTGCACGCATTCCGTGTAGTGTGGCGCAACTCAACACCACGCTCTGCCTCATCACCAGAGCGAAGAAAAAATATATTTTCTTATATTTTTCATGGGAATCGAACCAAAAACCTGTGGTGTTTACAGTCACACGCTTGTGCCCCTGCGCCACGATTGGCCTGCATGGTGTGAGACACAAGACGTATTTTAATTTCTGAGTGCCTGAAACCTCTGTACCTCCTACTTCTGTATCTCACTCTGATAACAGGTAAAATGGGTTACATCGAAACGATCAATATGATATCATAGTCTTTTTTTTTTCAATTAGTTCCTGAGATTAGCGCGTTCAATAAAACACACTCTGTAGCTTTATAATGTTAATATAAACTACTATTACGAAAATCTAGTTCATTTTAAATGAGAACCGGTTGTAGGTTCGATGCTTAGTATGCTAATGTGTTATTTAAATTCATGTCGCTAAATTAGTTGGTGCTGAAAATTATCTAAGGCTTATGTCAGATATAATAAAGAATTTAATTATTGATAAAATATATATACATTAATTATTATGATAAAAGCTACGTAAATGAATACTAAATATTACTAACGAATTATTGATAATTTGCGAAGTTTAATAAATAAAAATATAACATAAGAAAAAATATTGCAGAAAAAATATACAACTCATATGAGAGAGTTATTATTATAAATCTAATCTTATCTCTTTTTCTGTTTGAAATTGATGTGGTGCAACACTAGACCGTCTTACTGTAAATGCAATAGCTGTAGGTTCGAATCCCACTTCGGGAATTAATTATTTTGACTTACAGCGCTCTGATAACAAGATTTAAATTGCATGGCGTTGAAGTCCACCGCTCAGCAACAAAATATTTAAAAAATTAGGCAAAAAGTGCAAATCAGAGTATAAGATACTATACTATGATTAAATACATCCATCCCTCTGCCATATGCAGAATAAAGCGTCAAACTAAAAAAAAACTATACCAAGACTTATCATTATTACCAGCTCACTCTCACACAGAGGACCACACATCGACATTAGGTACAGCTATTAGTATTCCAGGAAACCAGTGATTCTCTGCTTATTTTTATTCACCCATTATATCACGCGTTGCGAAGGAAGTAAATTGTGTTTTCAAAGGAGTTGCGTCAACGCGCGCGCCCGCTAGTTTCAAAAGGACCCGATCTTATCATTCTGTTGCGAATACGAATACGTATAAATTAATCTTGATTTTAGACCAGATCTAGTGTTAAATTAATTTATTAGGTAACTTTCTTGTTGGATTTGCATTTTCTTGATTAGTTGTGTGAGCCAACTGTGTTAAATATTTATATATTTAATAGAATAAGAAAATCATATAATTTATGTATCAAGTAACGTGTAAGAAATATGAAAATCGTTAAAATTATTCACTGATTTTCATTTTATGAGCTATACCTATGGATACGCGCGATAATCTCAGGAACTGCCTTATAAAAAAATCTTGTTGGGATGGATTGCTATTACTTTTATCGAAGGGTATGTAGCCCGCCGTACTTGCAATGAGAGCGTATTATGATTGCGGGATCTCGGTGTCGCTTTAGGATGTGTCATAAACAATTGTTAATTATTTCCATTTGAACATGCAAGCATAGTCACAGGCAGAGGCTACTCTATTATATTTATTATTTCAAACTAAGTGAAACATCCGCTTACACAAAATAGATCAGAAATAACGCACGGGCTTCGATTGGATCCGATGCCCACTCGTGAAAATGGTACGAGAAAAAACGTGGCGTTGAGTTCCGCCGCTCAACTCGCAATGCCTTCAGAATACGGCGGAAAGTGGGGAACGGAAGTAAATTATCGAGAACTTCTTCAGTTATGTGATGAATACAGTGTAAACATAAAAAAAGTGAAAAAATTAAGCACAAATTAAAATTTCCAACTAACTTTTGCACATAAATCTATTTAATATATACCAATATACCTATACGTCCATCAATCATCAAGCGGCGCTTCGTCATGGCCGCAGTACTGGCGTGGGTGTATAAGAATCTCAGTTCTAACAACAAAAACCAATGCAACTTAACTAACCTACTTATTTAATCATCGATGACTATAACTAAAAGTCGAGGAATATTTGCAAACAATAATTACTATAATAATGAAAATTATTCGAGAGAGGCCAACGAGGCGCAGCAGTTGACTGTAAACATGGCGGTTGTGGTTTCGATTCCTACTTGGGGAAATGGATTGTTTTTATTTTCTAACTCTCTCGCTCTCAAATCGCGCTCTCTGAGTTACATCTTGGGATGGCGTTTTTATTCAATCACTAGGTCAAAGGGCCTTAGAAAAAGGGTGCAGCTAAAAAGAATAAAATATAATGCAACGGTGACACATTGAAAAGATAGCAGATCTTTAGTTTTATAATAAACACTGATCATGTATCTAGATATAAAAAAAACCACTCGTTGATATGCAAAGTGTAATAAGTACCTAACTACCTACTACAAGGCCGTGTTCATTCATTCATGTAGGTATATTGGCTGGGTGTAGTAATTTATACAAATAAGTAAATAAAAACGCATGTTTACAGTAACCATTGTAAATGCGGAGAAGACATTAGCTTCACGTTTTTTCCCACATGGTAGGGTGCCAGCCAGAAGTACTAGGTTCTGCTAAGATACTTCATTACCCAATTTTCGCCTAATTCTTGAGACATTAGGTGTTGAGAGGCGGAATTCAACGCCGTGCTTTGTCTATCAAAGTATAGAAATGAAAATAAATATAATCGTCCCCCTGAGTGGGGATATATAGCCTTACTATATTGCATTTACAGCCAAGCTCAAAGCCACAGCGTCACGAAATAGATAACAAATAAGATATTATGAAATGTTTATTTATAAACTACGTTAAGTGCCTAATAGTTATAGGTTCGATTTTGACATACGAAAACATTCTTAAATAATACAATTTTTTCTATTAAAAAAAAAACTAAAAAGCGGTTTTTTTTTCGCTATTTGAACAAGCATTTATATTCGATACTATATGACAATTACGTAAATAATTTATTGATTATAACTAAAATGTGGCTTAAGGCTAAGAGGAAGACGTTACAAAAACAAGTGATTTATATGTTGCATATATATATAAATTACAATTAACACCCATATTTGGCGAGTGAAGTACATTCGCAGAATCGATTACCAGCGTGGCTGTAGCTGACCTACTTCAATCAATTAGTTGGAATATATTAGTCGTTCCTATTTATAGTATAATTTTCATTTATTCAAGTTATTTCAACAAAAATTAGTATTTCGAGTAAAATAAAACTTTGTGATTCCCAATATCGAGATCGTTCGAAATCGATAAGTCAGCGCATCGATAGTAAATCGAAAGCAAAAATAGATTTATTAACAATAATGCAATGTTAAGAAATCATTAAAAATTAAAGTGAATTTAATCACTAGGGAAATAAATAGAAATACAATATCATATCTCATAACAATACATTTTTATTCTAATAATAGCGTAAGACCGTTCTAAGAATACCACCTAAAGCGTTCATCGTAATGATTTGAATGGTAAGTTAGTTTTCACATGAAATTAATTGGATAGAATATTTCTTTTTTTTGTATCGTACCGTACCTATAGCAGGGTAGGTAGTAGAGGGAACGTAGTGTTAACACACTCCGCACAGTTTCCAAGATATTGCGTGTTGACCGTAACTAAATGTCGAGCTGTGTTCTTACCAGAGCAAGGAAATAAAATTAATTGTATAATAAAATTATTCATTCTCCGGGTGAAACTAGAACCCATAACGACTTAACGACGACTTCAGAAATTCTTATTTAGAAAACGTATAAAAATTTGAACGAAGCGGGACACGAACCCGCGCCTCTTGGAAACTGACTAAGATTCCAGGAGCCGCGGGCAGGTATTTATACGTTTTCTAAATAAGGATTTTTCTTTCCTAAGTTTGGATTAACACTTTCAAAATGTTAAAAAGACTTCAAATATTACTTCATGAATCCCGCTACGTTCAAATTGTTATACGTTTTCTAAAAAAGTATTTTTCTTTCCTAAATGTGAAATAACACTTTAAAATTGTGAAAAAAATAAATAAATATCATTCTCTCTTGCCAAATGATAATTCTTATTAATTATCTTTAGTAGCGGGAATTTGTAAAAATCTCCCTTTAGGGATGCTAACAACATAAGTTGTAATAAGCGTTTAAAAATTTCGACGTAGCTTGATGAAAACATATGGCTTAGTGGTCAGAGATCCTGGTCGGTTTACAGGAGGCGCGGGTTGGAGACCCGCTACGTTCAAATCGTTTTTATACGTTTTCTAAATAAATATTTTTCTTTCCTAAGTGTGAAATAACATTTTAAAATTGTAAAAAAAGTTAAATTAAGACGAGAAAGCGTGTTTGTTTAAATTGAAAACAATAGAAAAAGTGAAACGCTAAGGAGTTTCTTCAAATTTGTGCGATTATCATGAAACTTTAAATTATATTTGACTATAATTAAATTTATGGGTAAGTGATTTTCAACAAAACAATCAGGAAGTGATTTTTTTGGTAGGCAGAGAGAACCTAGAGTTAAAACACCCCGTTCTCTTCTTTCATAAGAAATCTATACAAGACATTGCGGGTTGAGTTCCGGAGCTCTTTCTTTTTTTTGTTATCGCCGTATTTAGTGTTGAAAAGGGAAGAAATGCACATATTTATTTCTTACGAGTTAAGTCAAACCCACAATCATCGCATTTACAATAAGAAAATAATATTTCACTGTTTTCTATAAATATCTTGGAATGCACATTAATATTTTTAAATAGAGTTCATTCACTTTACTTCATATTTTACCATAAAATAGAGTAATAAGTACTGCAACTTCTTTACAGCGCACGAGGTTTACGACCTAGGAAATAGGTGTTCGGAAACAACAGAAATAGATATTGGCATTTCCTTCACTAAAGTAAGCAAATTGAGCTAAAATTATTTTTCCTGTGAACTACAGTAGTTTGAACTTTAGACTTCAATAAGAGTTCAGGATCTATGTTCACTTTACATTCAAAATGTTTATACATTTTGTGCTATATTAACGGATTTCAAAAACGGTTCTGTAAATACCGGATTACAAATAGTTAATATATAATATGCATATAAATATCAATAATTTCATTATAAATTATTTTTATTTTTAGGTGACTAAAATATTATTTTCTATTACTTTAATTTAATAAAAAATTATATAGAACAGAAAATATTTTTTTTATGCTCTAAAAATAAGCCCCTATATTAGTATCAATAATGAAACGGTCATCAATAATTCCCTTATAATAGAAAATGACTTTTCATATAAAATTTGACTTTTTTAAGGGAAACAGTAAATTAAATATAATCTAATAACACAGAAAAATATTTAAAAAATATATATAATATACATATACTAATATATGTAATTTTTTTGTGTGTTATTAGATTATATTAAATTTACTGTATGTTTCTTGACAAAAATAAAAATGATAATGATTAAAAATCATTGTCATTAGAAGAAAAACTGGTGTCATACATATTTTTTGCATATAATAAAATATATAATAAACTTCCGTAGTACAAAACCCCCGTCCTGGCCTATGATCGGAATGTTGTCAACAGCTATATCTAAATATAGTGCGGCCGCGTAGGCTTGATCGTAGGCGACGAATAGTCACAAATGAACACTGCAATAGAACCTTGTGACAGCAATCTGTTACAGCATTCAACTGTTACTTATTAGTTATAGAAATGCTGAAGTTTATTTCGATAACGTTCTATCGATTTAAAAGCACAAAAGGACTCAAGATGCAGAACGTGGTTAGAGCTTATTTCACTTAGCCGTATTAGTAGTATCTTATCTTTGGCCATATAAAGCAACTTCCGCTGATTTATAGTGATTGTCTCATCGAAGTGATACTGTTTTGACGCTCCTTGTCGTTGAGATATAAATTAATGAATAAAACATATACATTTTGTTGGATATATGTATTTATATTAATTTTAATATAATTTTGCATTAAAAGAACGCCATTTTTTTTGCAAATTTTGTCAAAAATACAAAACAAAGATATTCTAAAACATATACAGAAAGAGAGATATTTGAAAGTTTATATAATTTATCTCTCGTCCGTGTTTTTTAACTGTAGCATGCAAAGATGTTTTGTAGATATAAAGACTAACTAAATTTATACATGTATAAAAACTGTTATTAATGAAAAAAAATGCAAGCACTTTTTTTTATTATCGCGAATAAATACAAAGATTATTTGTAAAGATTTATTATACAGCTGACATATAAAGTAGTTTGCTTTACGCATAGCGCAGTTTGTCGCAAGATGTAAGTTTTAGCTTTGCTACATCATTTTATACTTTAATTTTAAGGTAATAATGTTCATTTTAAAACATGAATTCTAATTATTTCCTAGCTGTAGGCGGCGACTGGGGGTGAATCGATTAAGTGCGATATTTCATAATTTTAAATAAATTGTGTATGATTACAAAATCTGTTAAGCCTTTTAAAATAATTATTTTATATCAACATAATTAATCGCACTAACGCGGCGTTGAGTTTCGCCACTCAATACATAATTCCTCCAGAATTCGGCTTAAAGTGGGGAACAGAGTGTCTTAACGTGTGTTATTTATCAATTATTTATTTATCAAACTGTGTTTTATTACTTTTATTATTTTTTATTAATAAAACATTTATGATCTCGTTTGTATTTTTAAAAATTTATATAATATTTTTTTAATCGAATAGGAGTGTTTATTAATATAATGCAAGTATCTACCCACGTCCTATCACGTTATACTTGATTAGATAACACATTTACATATTAAATACTATAATGTATGCATATAAGTCTATATTTGCGACTTCATTCTAGACGCAATTTGCAAAAGGATAAGTGTAGAATAGGATTTCTTTCTCTATAATTACGGACACGTTAATTCATACTTTTTTTACTGAGCTTTATGCTGTACCCCGCACACAGCAGGTTAGGCAGAGGGAACCTAGTGTTAGGACACTCTGTTTCCCACTTTCTCCCGAATTATGGAGGTATTGCGTGTTGAATGGTAGAACTCAACGCCGCGCTTTTGCCACGACACCAGAGCGAAGAAATAGAAATATAAATTTGAGTAAATATTTTATCTCCTAGAGCGAAAATCGAACCAACAAACCAGTCGGTTTTACAGTCACTCTTTGTGCCACTGCGCCACGACTGGTCTCACTTTCTACTTTTTTTACTTCCATTCCGTTTTGTTTATAAGTTTCCCATGATAATTACAAGCAGATTAAAACAGTTTTTTTTATATGGTAATTATGACATATTGAAGTAGAATGATAGTTATAAGTTCAAATCTGTTATATGGATCATGTTCGTACACAATTTAATCTACTAGTTTAGTATTTCTTTTAACGAAAAACCTCTATTTCCTTTCTTTCCGTTTCCTACACAACTACAAAACAACTTATATGATAAGCAGACAAGGTATATGGTCTCTTTATTTCTGACATCCATAAGTAGGTCACAGAATAAAATAAAAAAGTTTATTCATCAGTTATAAAATAATTTATTAATTATCCTTACACCTATATTAGTTCATACAAGTTTCTTCACTCTTAATACGAATGTCGCCCTTTAATTTATTCGCGTAATAAATTCACCGTGTAGGCGCAGCGGAGGCGACGAGGGCCATTACCAAATAACACGTAGGTTTGATTCCTGATGATGTCATCGCCGAAACTTGCCACCAGTAATAGTGCTTAGTAACAAAAACACCTTAGCTTCACGAAATATTGTATTAAATAACATTTTTTTTTTCTTTGAGTTCGTCATTCATATTTGTAAAGCGTATTATAATAATTATGATTTAACTACTTTTAGGAGATGTCGTGTTCCCACTGGGGAATCGATTATTTTCATTTGCTCCTTTTGGTAACAAGATAAAACGCGGAGTTGAGTTTCTCCATTCAATATGGAATGTCGGGAATATTGAGCCGAAAAGTGGAATTCGGAGAACTTTAACATTAGGATGCCTCTGTTTACCATGCTATATACGAAATATATCGTGAATCTAAAGAAGATATTGACAAACGAAGACATTTATATTTAGCAGTAAATATAAAACAAATATAGAAATCAGCTTTTTATTGATATTATTCTAAGTTCTCAGCTCGTTGTAGTACAACAACTACAAATACAATTCGTTTACAACTACAGTCGGTGTCAATTGTAATATAAGGTACTCACGTCGGTTACCTCACACGACGTGTCATAAAATATCTATAAAATCAATTGGCGGGACGCTCAATAGAACACGCTACTTTAAGTTATTGTTTTGAAATACAACATTTTGATTTTTATTGGTTTAAATTGTGTGATTGTGAATTGAATTTTATTATATTTATTATATTAAAAAAATAATGTTGTTACTATGTGAACTTGCCATATATGCTTCTTGGGGAGTATAGGTGTTCTCCTCTGAAAGAATGGGAAAGGATTGCCCAAATATTCCTACAAATTTTGCGTTTTACTTCAAAAAGTTCACGCAAACTAAGTCGCGGGTGGCAAGTAGAATGTAAGTACATTTTTTTAACATAGCGCTGTATTTCGCACATATCCGAATAGGCAGAGGGAATTCGTAAGAATGCTTTTTTAAGACACTTCCATTTTCACTTTCCGCCAAATTCTGAAGTCATTGCGTATCGAGTGGCGGAACGCAACACCGCGCTTTGCCTCGTTACCAGAACTACGAAAATGAAATTATTTAATATTTAATTTCCTCGAGTGGGAATCGAACTTACAACCTGCATCTCGCATTTACAATCGCACGCTTATGCTCGTCCGCCACGACTGGCCTGAATGTAAGTACCTACTTATAATAAAAAATAAATAAATAAATCAGCATCACGCTGTATCCCGCACACAGCAGGGTAGGCAGAGGGAACCCAGTGTTAAGACACTCCGTTCCCCACTTTCTGCCGAAATTCCGCGCTTTGCCTCGACACCAGAGCGAAGAAATGGAAATATAAATTTAAGTAAATCTTTCATCTCCTCGAGTGGGGATCGAACCCACAACCAGTCGGTTTTTCAGTCACACTTTGTGCCACTGCGCCACGACTGGCCTCTACCTATATAACCTACCTCTACCTATATAATAATATATTCAATAAATATTTAAATATGGTTTCATTTATTTTATTCTGCGACACGCTGCGGTATGTCACTAGTATAATAAAATTATAAGTCATCGACCGTCTCTGAATTCGTCAAAATGGCGTCGAACGTGCGTTCCCAATTAGTTCTTGATTAATGGTATCGCTTTACGCCCGCTTTACATGCGAAATCGATCTCCGAGATCCAGACGGACAGATGTGGATTCAGGGTATTGAAATAATTAAGATCTCGTATCAAATTTGTGTATGGAGATATCTGGTTGAACTTTATAGTTATAGGTTCGATTCTGACAGTTTTTACCACATTTTTGTGATTGAAGTAACACGAAACGCGGCGTTAAGTTTGAAGAATCAAATCATGTTCTTTGAGGATGATGTTAACTTTATCCCTTTCACGAGAAGAGACACATTAAGAGATGTGTCAAAATAAAAACATAAATATTTTTTTATATGTTCACTTAAAAAGTATTTATTTAAAGTAATGAATTCGAAACAAACGCATACCAGAAATTTGTCTTAAATCTCATAGAAATCTTCGATACCATTATTTTCTTTTTTCAACCTTGAGTCAAATTTGGATTTTTCTATTTAATTTCAAAAAGTCTTGCAGTCCTTGCAAAGAGAGAATAGTGTAAGATATATGTTAAAAAGCAATCCATATTACAACCACTATTTTCATAGTAAGTATATTTAAGTAGTTTTCAATGGAATAACAAAATTATAACTTCTTGTTAATTTTTAATATTCAAAGCAGGATTTTTATTTGAAAGCGGCATTGTCGCGTTTATCTTTGCCAGAGCGTGGAAATTATATAAAACCCCCGAGTGTCAATCAAACCCACAACCATTGCGATACAGTCAAACTCTATCCCACTGCGCCACGACAGCCTCAGTAATATATAATACATATTAATAAGAACGTATAACTTTAAATTTATTTGAATCAAACGTGCAAGCCTGTCCAATAGCGTGGGTTATTGTAAGCTATCCTTGATCCGAATGCACTAAAGAGCACTGTGTACTGTACTATATAGTGTATAGTGTACGTATAATGTCTCTTTATCAGGCGATAAACGTTTCTATAGAGTATTGTGGGAATCGTGCCTACCGCATGACATCATTTTGATTAATTTATTATGTTTTTTATTTCTTTCTTTCAGCTGCACGCTGTATCCCGCACACAGCAGGATAGCCAGAGGGAACCTAATGTTAAGACACTCCGTTCCCAACTTTCCGCTTAAATGTGGAGGCATTGCGTGTTGAGTGGCGGAAATCAACGCCGCGCTTTGCCACAGCGATTTCATGTCCTCGAGTGGGGATCGAACCCACAACCAGTCGATTTTGCAGTCACACTTTGTGCCTCTGCGCCACGAATGGCCTCTATGTTATTTTTGTAAAAACTATAAAATGTTTGCATGTTCGTCCTTAAGCTTTAAGACTACGGAAATTTTCTCTTTTAGTACCTACAGTGATAGTAATCTTATATTAAACACGTAATGTTAGAAGAGTGGAAATACGACGACTTTAACACTAGGTAGCCCACCTTGCTGTCAACTACATACATATAGCACTACATCAAAATTCTTATAAGTCTATTAAAACTTTTATTTTGTTAGCATCTATGTACTTTAGTAGATTAAATTTTTAATATAATATTGATTAAAATTTAATTTCTCAAATTCACATAGCATTCAGCACAGCAATAAGTCTCTTCGATTAAGAAAAAAACATACATTAATAATAACAATTAATATAAATTTAATAGTTATTTTTTTTTTATTTAATCACATAAGCTGTTAAGCAATCTATCAGTCTACGTGTCTCAAAGAAAATATAAGACGTGGCGTTTCTTTATGGCTCATTAAGACATCAAGAGTCGCACTTGTAAGCTATTATTAGTCTAAGTTGTTGAAATAATGTTGCAAAATAAGAAAATAATACAACTTATTATTTTTATAATATTTTTATAGCTTTATGCTGCATTCCGGATACATCATGGTAGACAAAGGAAATCTAGTGATAAACGTCACTCAACGTTGCACTTTCGTTTGTTATAATAATGTATAATCGCGGGAACTGTTATGTAAAAATATCATAATTTTGCGTTAAGCACTTTTGCATATAATAACAGCTTAGATAAAACTCATTTCCTCATAATAATAATAATCATTTCCCCGAACGAGAATCGAACTATAAACCACCGCGTGACTGTCACACGCTGCGTCTTGTAGGCGTTAATTATTGACCAAATTTTCTTTTGTTCAACTTAAACATTTGCATTTCCTCTATAATTACATACATACGTCAGTAAACCCATAACTTACGGCTAACATACGAGGGTCTCTTGATGAAATATAAGTACAGAATAAGTTAATGTAATTGAAGAACGATATATTACAACGCTTAATGACCACCATTTATATGCTATTTGGATTTAATTAATATAAGGAATCAGCATTTGGTATAATGGCACTTATTTCGTAGAGCTGGAGATTTGAAGGCACCTAAATCTTATATATATATTATCTGTAATATTTCCCCCATTTTAAGGGAAAAATATAAAATTAATGAATAATTTTATAGTTATTATAATAAAATTAAAAGAAATTTCATTACATTTTGCCAATTATAGGGAGCATGTTCTGGTTTAATTTAGTTGAGCCTCTTGACTTCTGAGGGGTTCCTCTTTTCCTTAAAAGGTAAGGAGCTCTTAAAGTAAATAAATGTATTATGTTATCTATTATACTTAGTTAAGATTAGAGTATTACTAAAAATAGATGGATGACCGTAAGTATGGTGTCAGAATAAATATTACAAAAGTATTTGCTTACAGACCTACGCGTTGGATTTACTTCTGGATATTCATTGTTACTTTTTAAACCAAAACGTTACCTTTTGAGTTAGTAAGCGAAATTGCCTTCTAAGCCAGAGATCGTGGGTTCGAACCCCAATTAATAAAATCGAACCCTAAAAGGAATTCGATTTATGTTAGATTGAGAATAGGTACACGGCTACCACTTCGGTGTTTACTACGCTGACTGATATATATCTAATATGTAGCAAATATAGATATTCACTTTATTTCTTTCTTAATACATTTTGAAGTTTAAAAACAATATAGCTAATGCTTCACCCGTAAAGCTCCATATTCGGTGTTCGCTAGAAAATGGCGGACATTAAACAAAAATACATAAAACTATAACAATTTTATGTGTTACCTTTACACGTGCTCGATACTTTTATGTATTTTTTGTATTATTGGCGTCATATTTATTTTTAGAAGATATTAGTAAAAAAATATTATTTTCAATAATTATATATGAAAATCCTATTTATTTTTGAGTTCTATTTCAATTCCAAAATGGTCAATAAACTTTTTTTAACTTCAAGTTGTACCCTGTACATTGCACGGGGAGCAAAGGGAATCTGTGATAGATTTTATATAAATTTTAAACAATAATACATATTATTGACATATTATCATTTCTTTATCGTCATGCGTTTAGCAATAATTCAATTGCGTGCTAAATTTAGACTTTGATTATTGTCATGATTTGAGTAGGTACCTACACAAAAGATAACTATAGTTACTATATTTTTTTGAAGGAACCTGGAAACGTATGAACCTTTGTTCCTCATTTTCCTCCGAAATCTTGAGGTATCCGGCTCCGTGTTGAGTGGCGGAACTTAATGTTATCGTAAGCGTTGACGAACATAATATCTTAAGCATTTTATAATATATTTTTGCTTCACGCTTTGTACTACATAGCAGATAAGGCAAATGGAAACAAAAGTGACGAGAAAGTATTAAGACACTCTGATTTCCACATTTCGCTCGATTTAGAGACATTGCGTTTTGAGCGGTGGAACTCTACGCCGCGCTTGTTTACCAGAGCGGAGATTTAAAATAGTTTAGATGTAATCATTCCCCCGAGTGGGGATCTGACCAACAACCATCGCATTTACCGTCAAATGTACCAGCCACTGTGCCTCTTAGGTACTACTCAACAGATTACTTCCGTCTAGTATAAATTTATTTTTAATTGTTTAAATATATAATCTTTTATCTTTCCTATCAATGATAAAAAAATATATATGTTTTATTATTGCCAAAGAAAGTGCATACGTGACAAGAATGACGGATGCACTGAAATATAATATCATATTTATTTTCCGATATTATATCTACCAGTTATCGTATTACTTAAGCAGGATAGATTTATTATTGAAAATCTTTAATTATTATTTATCTTTAGATAACATGTTAAGTACGAGGAATTAAAGGCATTCCTTGTTGCGTTGCAAAAATAAATAATTGCCTAAATATTTGTTTTGTAACAATGTCGTTAAGATGAGATAATATTTTTTTATAAAATTTCTCAAAGTATTAAGTAAGAATAAACTTTTTTATTCAAATAAATAACACACAGTTTATATAAAGACTATTTGTATTGTTTATTTTTTAGCTTTACTTTGTAACAAAAAATTCGAATACATTACAATTGAAAATATAAACTTACCTTGATTGGAATTTGAACTCCCAAACATCTCAATCGAGTCTAGTCATTTTGCAGTTTACTTATCAGTTATATATGTTTTAATAAAATCTTACCTAGTTGTTGTTATTTAAATCATAAATTGAAAGAAAATAATCTGAAAATAGTTGTACCTGCAAACAAAAAAATACTTATTAGTATCACACACATTACGCCATCTATATTCTATACTTGGAACTACGTGAAGATATTATATAAATCGACTATTTGAGAAAGTTCATAAACGCTGACAATAGATGTCGCTAGACGCATTATAAATAAAATTATAATTATTATTTTCTTACATTAGACAAATAAAAAATAAAATAAATTAGCTTCACGCTGTATCCCGCACACAGCAGGGTAGGCAGAGGGAACCTAGTGTTAAGACACTCCGTTCCCCACTTTCTGCCGAATTCTGGAGGCATTGCGTGTTGAGTGGCAGAACTCAACGCCGCGCTTAACCTCTACACCAGAGCGAAGAAATGGTAATACATTAGACAAATTATGAATATTTATGATAACGTAAGTAAAATAAAAAAAATACTTGAAAAAACCATTAGAATAGTTTTTTATAACATTTTGTGACGTTATTCCACCATATTTTTTAAGAGAATTTACGACGCTTGAGAGTGTGTAAATCAATAAGGAGAGGAGAACAAGTAAATTATAAATAAAACAAAAAACCTGACTGCATAAACGAATGCAGTCGGGTTTGCCACAAATAGAACGGTTTTACGTACTAATAATAAATCATTGCTAATTTATCATTGACCTATGACTTTAGATCTATTATGTGCCGTCCCTATCATTTAATGAGTTTTAATTGAATTAATAAAAATCTATTTGAAATAAATAATACAAGAATATACTTCTATTATTAAGATAAGTTTTTATGATTATTATTTTTATCACTACAACGATCGAGATCCGAGGGTTTATATATATATAGCCTTATATTTTTTATTACAGTGACAGACATATAATAAACAGATAAAAACTATTGGATTTGAAAACTAGAAAAGTTATTGATTAAAAGTTATTGATTAAACTCACTTAAACAAATTTGCCGGCGAGAACCGGTATTTTTTTAATTATATTTACATACTAGATACTACCGGTATTTTTTTAATTATATTTACATACTAGAAAAATAATAAACTTAAAAAAAAGGTAACCCAAAATACTAACCAGGTTATTAGAAGGAAGGACGTCGTGAGATTTTAATAACATAATTACTCAAACGCAACAAAAACATTTAGTGTGCGAAACTTTTATTTAAATTTTGTTATCTGTGTATTCAATCAACGTAATTTATGTTTTATTTTTAACAACTTAGAACGGTAGTTTGTTTATTATTTTCATTTTATCCGCGTATTTCATTCTCATTAATTTAATTATTAAGTATTGGCATTTTAAGGCATTAAGTATTTTTTCAATTGTCTATTCAGTCCGACAAAGAAAAATATTTAACCGTTTCAAAGTCAAAACCAACGCATTCTAAGAGGCTCGTAAGTTTTATAAGTTTTTTTTAAATTTTTCGTCGTATTGCGTATAAAAAGACACGTTGAGCAAGCAGAGAGAACTTATTGTTAAGACACTCCGTTTCCCATTTTTCGCCGAATTCTGGAGACATTGCGTATTGAGTGGCGCAACTCAACGCCACGCTTTGCCGCGTAACCAGAGCGAAGAAATGAAAATATAAATATTTCATTTCCTCGAGTGGGAATCGAATCCACAGTCGTTTGCGTTTACAGTCACACGCTGTAACCCTGAGCCAGGACTGACTGGCTTGGAAAAAAATACGTTGAATAAAAATCGAATAGTAGATACTATATTAGTGCTTAGTTCAGCAAATTCTAGCTTTCCGTTTAAACGTTCCCCTTGAAATTACTAAATTAGTTCGAGGTGACGGTCTCAAGTCAAAATCTAACTAGTATACTACATTAAATTTTGTCTAAATGTTACAATATCAAAACCGGATCTTATTCTCCCAAAAAACATAACAAAAACATCTTAAAAGTAACTCAACAATAACTTTAAAAATTTTGGTGTCGCGTGAGCCGCATAAGAAAATTCTACTAAATATACTATGTATATTTGGCAAAAGATCGAGAAGCCCTGACCTAGAGTTTAAATGCAATTCGTATGCCAACCGCGCTAGCAACGTTTGTTTCACTCTGTTACAGTTTTAGTTTTAACTCCTGTCACGTAAAAACGAAGAGAAAATAACGGCAATGGCTCGTGTAATACACTCCTTAGAGACGTGCGAAAATGACATTGAAATAGCTTTACCTATTTGTAGTCAAATATAGGAGTATGTATTTTTTTACATAATATACTCTATATACTCTATAGTATATTCGAATAAAATAACAATTTTGTGTAAAACTAGTGGGCACGCGCGGCTTCGCCCGCATATTTACACCCTTAGGGATGAATTCTAAAAAAACCACGAAACACGTGTTCAATAAAATATTTTTAAGTCTGAATTTAATTTTTTATAAAAATCGGTGGCAATTTAAAGATTTTTCCATATAAACTTTCAACCCCTTATTTGAACCCTTAGGGGGTGAATTCTTAAAAACTATGAAACACGTGTTCAATGAAATATTTTTAAGAGTCTGAATTTCAAATTTTATAAAAATCGGTGCAGATTACAATTTTTTTCCATACAAACTTTCAACCCCTACTTCATCCCTTTAGGGTTAAAATTTTTGAAATTCTCTTCTTAGTGGATGTCCAGAATATGAAAATAAACATCTGCCCAAGATTCACGTTTCTACCATCAGCGGTTACGGCCCTGCGTGCGTCTTACCTCAGTCAGTCAGCACAAGTCCTTTTATATATATAGATATAGACAAGAGGGCGCGCGCGGCTTCGCCCGCTTATTAGGAGTAAATTCTAAAAAAACCACGAAACACGTGTTCAATAAAATATTTTTAACAGTCTGAATTTAAATTTTTATAAAAATCGGTGGCAATTTAAAGATTTTTACATATAAACTTTCAACCCCTTTTTTGAACCCTTAGGGGGTGAATTCCTAAAAACCATGAAACACGTGTTCAATGAAATATTTTTAAGAGTCTGAATTTCAAATTTTATAAAAATCGGTACAGATTATTTTTTTTTCCATACAAACTTTCAACCCCTATTTCATCCCTTTAGGGTTAAAAGTATTCAAATTCCCTTCTTAGTGGATGTCCCGAATATGAAAATAAACATCTACCCAAATTTCACGTTTCTACCATCAGCGGTTACGGCTCTGCGTGCGTCTTACCTCAGTCAGTCAGCACAAGTCCTTTTATATATATAGATTAACAAATTATTTACTTTAATTTACGTCATAATTGGTCTCATCCTTCTAACACTAATACATCAGCCATGTTTTTCTTTATAAAGTATGATTACGGCGTTTTATGAGCTGCATTGTCAATAGAGAGAACTTATTGTCTGTTTTCCATTTTTCGACAGTATTATCAACTGACTATTGGTTACAATAAAATAAACCTTAAAAAGTACTTAATTTTGGCTGTAATTTAATTTTTCATTGTGTATTATCAACTATAGCACATAAATATGAACGTACAAACTAGTACAACTGATAACCACCTATTTTTAAGTCGGTTAAAAATGATAGACCTAACCATTAAAACGGAACCCTTTGTATGACAATCAAACTTGCACTTGGCCGACTCCGATACGGTTACATAACAAAGAGTTACTATTGTGAGATATTTTCCTTTCCTTCCTTCAATTGCTAACATCCTATAGGAGGATGCAGCTACTAAATAAGTGCTTCAAGTTATTATAGTCGAAAGTGATTAAACTAATCACTATATGATCACCGCGTATACAACGCGATAGTTGTGGGTTCAACTCAAATTTTCTCTCCTCTCGACCTGGGGAAAGCATATAGTGTCGTTGCCATCATCATTGACTAAAAAAATTTATTAGTTTTTACTTAATGCCAAATAATAAGAAAAATTTTTATTTGCATTATTAAGACAATATCTATACTATATCAAAAATAAAATTATTAGGTATATCAAAATTTAAATATATATATGTTGAATGGGAATTAAATATTTGCGCAATTGGGTCACACGCCATTCTCGAATTATCATCAAAATTGGCGAAAAAGGGAAACAGTGGCAAAAAAAACGAACACAAGGAGTGTCTTAACACTCACTAGGTTTACTCTGCTTACCCTTTCTATGTGGGACAGTCAAGATTAATTTACTTAAAGGTTATGATTATGTAACCACTAGGTACAATAACCATAAGGTCACAAGTTCTAATACCGTAGTGTTAATAAATAACATACACGCATAAAATATTCACACGGTGGTTTCAACGATTAGTATTGATATGTCAATTCCGTTAGCTAAAATTAGATATACCTAAGTAGCGTAAAACTTCAATTTGAAAATAAATATAAATATTGTGAAAATTCGTTTTTATTTTATATTATTTCATAGTTTGATGGTTGGAGTCCGTAATGTATGGTATCGAATTCTACATTCTTATTGTTACGCCCAAGAAAATTATTCCTATCAACAATGAAAAAATAAAAAAAATAGAACGTGATCACTAAAATAGAACGAAATTATAATATATAGTAAATTTCAACTGAACATTTTTTTTTCAGCTTCACACTGTATCCCACAAATAATAGGGTAGGCCAAGGAAACCCAGTATTAAGACACTTTGTTCCCGACGGAACACAGCCACGCTTTGCCTAGTCAGCACAGCGAAGAAATAAAAATATTAAGAAATTATTTTTCGAGTGAGAATCGAACTCACAACCATCGAGTCTACAGTGTCACGCTTGTGCCACTGTGCTACGCCGTAATAATAAAATATCATTTTCTGGTGAGCTAATTGGTAACGATCCAATATTGTTCTACCTTTTATTGTTCCTCATTGTACTTTAAAAAATCTTAGATACCTAATGTCTTATCTTATTTACCTCCATCCGCTCTGTTTAATATAAAAATGTCTAACTAATATTTTGAAATGAAGTTAGGTCCACCAAAATTTGAACCCACAATCACTTCGTTCAATCAGTTTCATTCCAAGTGTATAGTATAGCATTTTTCATATTGAAATTCAATTCAGTGAACAACAACTGCGTGAAAATAACAATAGTAGACATAATATAAGCAAATTATCGTAATTCTATGTCTAATAATGAGCGATGTTTGTTGTATAATAATTCTAGGATTTCTAGAGAAATAATTTTTAATGTCGATTACAATATGAGTAATATGGAAAATTTATTATGATACTAGCGACCCGATCGCGGCTTCGCCCGCTTATACCACAGAATGATTTACTTAACACACTGAATTATGTTCGTGTTTTGATATACCTATTATTTACCGATATACCGATTTTTTATGAGAAAGTTATTAAAACTATAGGTCGCATTTTTGTACCTCCCATAAGAATCTTTAATTGAATGTTTGAAATAAAAACATAACTTATTGATACAATAAAATCCTAACTCATCGGTCTGTACATAGAAAATATTACAATTAACAATGTAATAAAACTTGGTCAGTTGGTCTGTTTGTCTGTGCGTTTCTTCACGATCTCAGAAACTGCTTAACCGATTTAAATACTTTTTTGTTTGTATTTTGACAAACTGTCCTTAAATATTGAGTATTAATTTTATTCAGCTTCACGCTGTATACCGCACACAGCTGGTTAGGCAGAGGGAACCTAGTGTTAAGACACTCCGTTCCCCACTTTCTGCCAAATTCTGGAGGCATTGCGTGTTGAGTGGCAGAACTCAACGCCGTGCTTAACCTCGACACCAGAGCGAAGAAATGGAAATATAAATTTAAGTAAATACTTCATCTCCTCGAGTAGGGATTGGCCTCAACTGGACTGGATTTTATTTTAATCGGTTTACACAAAGTTAAAACCAGATCCACGCTTTATCCCGCCTTTAGCAGGGCAACTTTGTGTTAAGATATTGCGTGTAATGTGTGACTGATGTGCGAAATGAAAATATTATTAAATAATAATTCAATCCTCCAAGTGGGGATCGGACCAACACCAGTCGCGTTACAGTCACAATTTTGTGCCCCTGTGCCACGACGGCCTTTAACAAAGAGGAGAAGAGAAGCGTCAGCGCTCCATTTACGGTAACATTGTGTAGGATAAAATATTTTAAACCGGTATGGGTTTAAAATATTTTACCCTCTAAAGAAATTAAGCAAGATACATCAACAGTGAAGACGTAGACTATATTTCTTGTAATGCGGTTACGTATGTATACCAATAAAGTAAACACATACTACCATAAAAATACTACTAAAATCTTTAGAAATTTGAACTTTGCCGCCAACATCTACGACTCGATTTAGGAATGAGGCGTATGCGGCGGTTTCCCTCTGATAGGTTTCTGTGTGCGTGCGTCGTTCTCGACAAATTATATTTTATTTTACAACGACAATTTGGTTAATAGATACCAATAGTTATTACAACACTTGCGAAGAAAGCATATTTTAGGCAATTTTTAATTCTTATACCTTTTGAAAAACTACCAATATTCTTATAGTTAATAAAATATTTTTTCAAATTCAAAAATAGTCTATGTTTTTCATTATAATGGCAGGAAAATATTTAAAATGTTCAAATTACACTATAATAAGTACCAAATAGTATTGACATTGTAGTGTTGATAGTAATTGAAAATAGTTATACTACAGGAGGATGGATACCTTCATATGCACTGTTTAAACCTGTTTTTATGATATAATGTAGAATAATATATTCTATAGAGGAATCATACAATCTTTTTATTCTTTAACTATAACACGTAAATACATTTTTTAGAGGTTACTCTGTATTAAGATGGCAGCTCTGTTCTCGCATTTACGGCCCTGATATATCGATATAAATAATAGAAATATAAAATATTGGAAAAAAAGGAAAAACGCAATTATATTACATTTTTTCTTTTTTTCATACTTGAAACGTATTAATAAATTTACATACAATTCATTTGTTTTGAGTATAACATTAAGTTTAATCAGCTTCACGCTATTTTAACAGATGACATTAATATATTTGATACATCCTTAACATGAATATTTAATGTATTTTTTAAATATATAGACTTGAGAAAGTTCTCTTGAGAAATATATCTACTGTAAATGAATGCAACGTATATATAACGCCAATGATTA
>JAATLQ010036645.1:5658-41237 GCA_013421005.1 Heliconius erato x Heliconius himera | reverse complement strand
TTTTGTTTTTTTAAAGTCTATTAATAATATTAAAGTTATTTAACATTAGTACTAGTACAATCGCAATATTAAACTAGGTATATTATTTTTTTCAGTTAACATGGTACTGATATTTGATCTCCATCGTTTCTAATGTTAAGTTTATTGATAAAATTACTTAAAAGCTTTTTAATTTCATTGAATTCGATGATAGTTCAAAACTGCCCCATATATGTTCAAAGCTACCCCGCAAGGGGGGCTTTGAACATTTCACTACTGCTACTAAAGTTGATATTGCACCTTTACCTTATATATTTTTCTACATACGATGCTACGATTGTGTGGCACAATAGTTGGACTAAGCCTTGTGAAATAGTAAAGAAGTTAAAAACTGTAGAATTTTTAGATATGACACAAAGTTTAAAAATCGTTCGAATGTGCCCCCCTCTCCCCTATACAAATACATATAAAAATACTTTTTCATAAAAGAAAAAAAACACACACACACACACATACTAAATATTATTTTGTTTTGGCAAATAGTACTGTTTCAAGGATTTTTTGAAGACGTGAACTGATTTACAGTGACGAATAGAAGATAGTAAGCCATTCCACAAAATGACGCTTTTAACAGTAAAGGAATCATTGAAACCACACCACCACATACGTACCTTTAACTTGTTGTCGCTTTTGGAGCGGAGGTTGATATGAAGTGGGGTATCCGATCCAAGGAATGCGAAGCGCTCCTTAAGGTAGTGAGGAGTGTTAGGATGGAAAAGAATAGAATAGAGAGTGCAAAGTACATGGAAATATCGACGATGCCGAATCGTCACCATTGAAGCTTATTGCGATATGATAATTTTTTTTCTTATATGATAAAATTTTCTCAAATTAAAAATGTATCTGATGCAGAGATTTTGTAGGCGCTCTAGTTTATCTAGATGTACTTGAGATAAGTCAAGGCAACAGGAATCGGCATAGTCGATAATGGGAAGAAGGAGGGAAGTGGCTAATGAAATTTTTGTAATAAAATATTTCATTTTCCTCAATTGAGAATCGAACCCACTATCTGTCATGTTTATACTCGCACGCTTACAGATTTGCGCTACGACTGGCTTCAAATAGTAGTAGTATTATATAAAATTTTAATTAAAAAATGTTTCCTAAACATAACCTTACCCATCAACCACAGGCACAGCTGAAGTCTGACTGGCACCAGCGTCTATCACCAACGCTGTGGACTTGCCGTTCGCGAACGCCGCCAACACCGCATTCTTTACTAGGAAGAACGCCGGAGCCTGGTACTTCTCAAAGAGAAGTTCTGCTAATTTCTCTCGAGCTGGCCTGCTCGTCCATACTGCCTCTGTGAATAATGCTGGATGGTGTTCCGATGGTGATCTTATTACCTGAAATTTTGTGTTTATCAGAATTCATTTCGAAAAGAAAATAAAAAGAACTCGTATAATTTAAAAATGTCAATAAACCTAAAGTAAAATGCAAAATTTTTTTTGTTAAAAGTTTTAAGCTTGGTAAATTGGAAAACATAATTTATCAAGTTTTTTTTTTACATTCAGGATGTATTACGCATATAACAGGGCAGGCAGAGAGAACCTGGGAGTGTAGTGTTAAGATGCTCTGTTCCCATTAAGACACTTCTGTTTCCCACTTTCTACTAAATTCTGGAAACATGGTGTGTTAAGTGGCGAAACACAACGCCGCGAAAAATTAAGCAATGAATCCTTCACTGCTGGTGGCGGGATATGGTGTGAAGCTGAAAAAAAGAAACAAATGATAATCACTAACCTTAGAGTAACAATAGTCTAACATTTTCTCAAATAAATCCCAGTTCTCTACTTGTCCATCTTTCATATAGGTCTGTACTTCCATGTTAGGTCTTGGCACATGCAGTTCCGTCACATCTATGTAGTAGCGGAGGTCATCTTTTTTTGTAGCTAGAATAAATGAAAAACAATTTAACACAATATGATATCATTATTTATTAGGTGGGCAATGGGTTCCCAGGTTGGGAACAATTAAAAAATTAATTAATTAAATAGGGCGGGGTGGCGTAGTTGAATGAGGCCCACAATGTAAAAATATTTTTACATTTCGCAATATGCTTGTCATGTACAGTAGTGTGTATGTTTATTTGGTTGACATCTTGTTATTGACGTTTAAATTAAAGTCTAATTTAAACTAAAATTATAAACATAGAAAAATTAGGTACAAAATATGCATAGAATTTTTTCTTCATCTTCAATGCCTTTTCCCTTTATTTGGGGTCAGCACTCCTCGTATTCTGGTCTAAGAAGATAAGTCAGACTATCTTAGATTGTCCCTATATCTGAAAATTAAAAAAAAAAAAGACGAATGCCGTGGTGATGCGATCTCTTCGTAACATATGTGGAGAGTCAGCTGAGCTGATCGAATCCACAATGAAGAGATACACAGAATGGCAGATACTAGCGAGGATGACACGGTGAGAATGAAGAAGAAGCTGGTTTGGGCACGTCGAACGAATGAGTGTTGAAAGAATGGCAAAAAGATTTATGATGAAAAAGTGAGTGGCAACCTTTGAAAACACAGTATCAAAGATACTGGAGGAAGGCCTCGTAAAAAGCACGAAGACCCCTGGAGGGCATGTATGAAGAGGTTGATGACAGTAGATGAGACAAAAGACTTATGTAGAGACCGTAGTGTTTAATACTCCATTCTCTCTGAATACCCCACTAGGGATAAGGCATGAAGCTAAGTTAAGTTAAATATATGGAGAGTACATTATGTGGAAAACCATTGAAAACTGGAGAAAATGAGTTCCTATTGGTGGAAAGGAAATATCAAATCTTCGATATGCTGATTGCACCATTCTCCTGGTAACATCCAAGTGTCCTTGGGCTTCCAAATAACGGTAACTGTGTCTCTGAGATAAAAAGATGAATTGGAATGGCACAAGAAGCTGTGACCCATCTAAATAACATATGGACAAAAAGAGGAATTGGTATCAAAACCAAAAAAAGATTGGTTGGTACAAGCACTGATATTCCCTATCTTTTTGTATGGAGTAGAGACATGGATAATCCTGGCAAGAGAAAGAACCAGAATTGATTAATTTGAGATGTGGTGCTGGAGACTAAGTAATTTTAAATGAATTTTAGTTTAGAAAAACTTCTCTAGCATCATGCAAATGGTTAATAAGTATAAACTATGTACAGGTTAAGCATTTAGTAAAGTCCCATTTCTGGAAGCACAGACATGCTTGTGGTATCTTTTTATTTCTTGTAAAACTTGATCCTTCCAATTTTAATTAAAATAATGTAAGCTATCCCTACAGGCTGTTCATGTACTTATTTATTTATGGGGCCTCCAACCTCAAACATCCTATTAAGTAGTTACTAAGCATTTTTTTCAAGACTTGTATAGGATTTGATCAAGGGAACTTGCAGCATATGGAGCCCCCCCAGGACTAGAGGACAGGGGTGCACCACTCTTGCCTGTTGGACTAGTGCAATTATGATATCTTTTAATCATTATTTACTCTACTTTAATAGATAAGTAAAGACTTCTAAGTTTAGTAATTAGAAATTACAAAATTTGGCAATAATCATTTGTAAGCAAATGCTGCATAAAAAATTAAAAAAATATCAATTTTTTAACGAAGTAACTAAAATGGCTTCGTATGCAATTGCAATGCAATTTCTAAATACGCATAATAAATAAGTAAAGACTTATATACAAATAACAAATATTTAGTTGAATACAGTTAAAAGTCATTAAATAAAACATTCTACTTACCAGTCTGTGTAATATTTCCATCTGGAACCTTCTCTTCAGCGTCAGGTATATGTGTAGCTGGTCCAACACCGATAACTGCTGGGATATCAGCTTTTGGAGTATCCTCTTGTGCATATCCAACTCTTAACGAATGATGGCCAGGGTCAAACACTAACGCACCTATTTCATCTCCACCATACAACATGCCGTTAGGTCCACTCATTTTGTAATTAAAATATTTTAAAACCCATAAAAGTATTATATATTATTATTTATATCATTGAGTCAAATCGGCGCGTTACTTGTTATATGAAATGAAGTATATCGCTTTCCGATATTGACATTATTCATTAAGGTAGAGTAAAAAGGAACGTCTTCAAAATTTTTTTATTTCCTTTTTATTAATTAAATTGCAATTCAACTAATTTAAGTTTAACATTTATTTAAAAAAAAATATGATGAATAATTAACTTATAAAAATATTAAATCCATTTTTATAAAACATATCTAAATATCAACGTTTCTTTATACGAGTAAAGAAACGTTATTGCTTGATTCATAGACAACATCAATAACATCTACTGTGACACAGATGCCAAATTTTTGCTTATTTTACTTATTATATTTACGATATGGTATTGACGTAAAAAATAATTTGTTATATTTTTTAATTATTGTGTCCACATAAGTTATGCAAAATGATTATTAGAAACAAGCAAACATGTGAAATGAGATTTATAGATAATTTCATGAAAAAATAATATAACTGGATAGAACAATATATTAAAATTTACTTTTTCCTTCGTATAACGAGGCCGTCGTAGCGCAACGATACACAACCTAACTGTAAACGTGAAGGTTTCCTTTGATTTGACACGGGGGATTGAATTATTTTCATTTTCTCGTTATGGTACTAATACGTGTACCTATTCTAAGTAGAATAAAAGCGTGAAGCTATTCTGAGTAGAATAAAAATTATCTTGCTATTAATTGGATATCTGGATTATGTAAAAAAATATTTAACGAATCCTTGTTAAATATTTTTACGTTCTGACCTGGTTATAATTTAAGACATGATTTAAAAATTTCTTTATTTTTTAAACAAATGTATAAACTATTAAATATATTGCTAAAATTAGTAATAATTATTTACAACTACTAGAAAGACATATCTACTGTCCATACATACAGAGTGGAAGTGTCAGCGCCACTTTAAATGAAATCATAGTTTTAACTACTCCATAAAAGCATAATATAATAATTATTATTTTTTTTCCTAAAAATGAAAAAGTAATTGTTGTTTAAAACTAAAACGCCATTTGTCAAGAACGACGCACGCACCTATAAAAGGGAAACCGCCGCATACGCCTCATTCTGAAATCGAGTCGCAGGTATTGGCGGTAAAGTTCAAAGTTGTTTAACCTTTAGAAGTATTTTTGTAGTAGTATGCGTTTACATTATTCACATCTTTGCGTAACCGCGTCACACGAAACATAGGTATGGATAAACATCGTGAAATGAAAAAAAAATCCTACGTCTACTCGAGTTATCTTGATTAGCTTCTTTAGGTATAGTTTTGAAATATTTATACAAATATTTATACCCTATATGCTTTTTCCGTAAAAGGAGCGCTACTTCTTCCACCCTGTATATTTTCATTCTTTTTAATTAAAATAATAGTAGTAAATTACAGAGGCCAGTCGTGGCGCAGCTGCACAAAGTGTGACTGTAAAACCGACTGATTGTGGATTCGATCCCCACTCGAGGATATGAAATATTTACTTAAATGTATATTTCCATTTCAACGCTCTGGTGTCGAGGCACAGCACGACGTTGAGTTCTGCCACTCTACACGCAATGCCTCCAGAATTCGACAGAAAGTGGGGAACGGAGTGTCTTAACACTAGCCGAGGGAACCCTCTGCTTACCCTGCAGTGTGCGAGATAAAGCGTGAAGCTGATTTTTTTTTACTAAATCACATAATCCATATTTATTATATCTATAGGATAAGCACCAAGTTGTCCACTTAGTGCTTATCTTATAGATATAATAAATATGGATGAGCCTTAATCCAATTCCAAGAAAAGCACTATTAGCTGGAATATTTTTTTATTGATATACCTATCAAGGAAAAAAAATAAAACACTGAATTTCCTTTTGTATATTTATTTAATGTACCACAAATGATTAATGCCACCTTACCAATACGTTCAACTACACATCGAAGACACAAACTATCACGAAATATACTACGTAACACATATTAAATAGACACAAAACATATATATAGCACTCAGAGACGTTAATTAGTGTATAACTAGCATTATATTGGCATAATTGTTAAATACATTAATTTAACATTAGTTAAATCAATTAATATCTTTGAGAATAACTTTAAATTTACAAAATATCCTTGTGAACAACTTTTGAATTTTTTTTAATATATAGATATATATTTCAAGTATTGTGTTTTTGAAGAGAAACGTATTATTATAAGTAATTTCTATCTTATATAATGCTAGGTACTTATGGACATTTTAAAAGTATATATTATTATTAAGGTTTATAAATAAAAAAGCTATATAAATTACTGTTTTACGTACGTTTGCATTTTTTTTAAAGAAAACTTTTCCAGATAGAACAACTAATTTAAGTTTTATATCAAAATATTCCCAAAAAACCTATATCATTGAGTAGGTAAGTCTTACAAAAATATCAGTGTCATTTTGCTTAGAGCTTTATCAGAATGTGTGCTAAGAAAGGTTAAAAAAATTTACAAAAAAAATATGAATGATCGTGCTTATAGAAAGTATATAGGAACTTTACTCTAGAGGTTTCAGTTCGTGTACATCAAATAGTATAAAATGCAATACGAAATTATACACCGTATTAGAAGGTATATTTAGTTATCTATAGAAGGCATTATTACTAAATGTCTATATGTTATATATAATGTCTAATTGATACTTAATATAGCGTAAAATAAACGTTGCACAAATATTTATTAAATAAAAAATATTTCTCCTCAAAAAAGGATTTAATATACAACAAATATAATAAAAATAATACGGAAATTGAGTTAATCTTTGATTCGAAAAGACAATGTCTTTTAAATAGCAGTTTCTAAAAGATATGTAAAAAAAACACAGTTTATGCTTACAAAAGTACCTACATATTTGAAGTTTCTTGACGTGTATGACATTGATATATAATTTCTGCTGCAATTAGGAAGTATGATGTATGGTATTATAAAGCGTAGACACAAAAAAATATGAAAAAATATATTTAACATTTTGTCAGAAATGTGCAGATTCTAATTCTGTTACATTCAAATATTTTTACATTTTTTTTCACTTTCAAAATACACGAGAAAATTAAAAATAATTAATTCCAACGAAATTCCAATGTGTCTAAACTAGAAATGTTTAGTTAAAATGTATATATACTAATTCTCTCCATAGTCCATATGTTATTTGCTTGTATAATATACATTAACATTTAATTATACGTTAAAACCGCCATATTTGCATATGTTAGTCGAATAAATGACATTCCGAATCAGTCTTAGAAACAACATCGAGGCCTCCACTTTTCATAATTTAGTGCAAATTCCTTATTTTAATGATCATTTAGTGTAGGTTCAAATACCATTCGTATAAAACTTCTATACAAAAGCTGGGTGAGATGTAAAAAAATGTACATACTCGTACATGAATATAACGTCGCCTTGGTGGTGATGAGAGTCAACCCACAACCACATATACATATATTACAAGTTCAAGACAATTACAAATTAACGTGGAAGGAACAGTAAAAAAACCTAATTTAATAATAATCTTATTTAAATTTTACTTATAAACTATAATTATAGAGACATTATAACTATTTTTTTAAGTTACACGTTGTATGTATACCGCATATAGCAGGATAGGCAGACGAAACCTGAGAGTGTTGAAACACTATGTTCTTCACGCACCGTCCAATTTTGAAAGAATTAAAGCGTTAAGTGGTGGAACATAATGCGGTTCGTTATATCAATAATTCATTGCCCCGAGTGGGAATCGAACCCACAACAGTCTCGAGTACAATCACGCACTGTACCACTCTTTCACGTTTATTGTACATTGTCTCAAAAATGTAATGATTATTCTTTGACATGACTTCGTTTTAGTAAGAAAAACGAAAATTATATAAGTACCTATATATTTAAAATAATACTTCGCGTGTTAAGTAACTGTTACAATTTACATAAAGCAAGTGTTATTTGTAACGCGATGAATATTTTTAAAAGTACAAAAAGAAATGTATATTTTTTCTAATTAAGGTTATTAGAAAAGAGTTTATTTTTAATATTGTTACGAACCTTTTTAAATTGTGAACACAGATTATACTACCATAGACAATATACTTTGTTCATTTATACAGCCATCGCCTAACAGAAGTAACTGAATAATTGAAATCAATTATTTTAAATCGATCGAAAGTTTAGTAGATAATCGACTAATTACTACATTAGGCCGCATATTTAAGTTCATCATTTTGTGAAATATAGTTGTAATACATATTATATGTATTTATTTATATTATTATTACCTAAAACTACGAAATATTATCTATTGTACTGATATAAATTATGTGACCCGAATTCTAAAATTATAAAAAAGATTTAATCTACTACGTTCAGTCTACTGGAATAAAATAATACTGTGAATAATAATAAAAATCGTATAAAAAGTGACAATGTTCTAACCAAAATTAAAAAGTTCCATTTAAAATTCGGTCAATAGTATAAACAACTAAGTATGGAAGGGCCTATACACATACACAAAAAACATTTAATATTTACTCTACAATAGATATACACATCGATATTACCTAAAAATCCAGTATAAGGAATAGTTTAAAAGTGTGCCAAAAATAGTGTATTTTTTATACATTATACATACTTTTTTTTATATTTTAGAACAACAGATATTTTTTGGCTTTTTCTTTGACGCACATAAGCTTTAGGTAGAAAAGTGCTTTCTTTTATATAAAA
The DNA here is from genome assembly GCA_013421005.1 of Heliconius erato x Heliconius himera. Taxonomy (NCBI): domain Eukaryota; kingdom Metazoa; phylum Arthropoda; class Insecta; order Lepidoptera; family Nymphalidae; genus Heliconius; species Heliconius erato x Heliconius himera. The sequence continues at coordinate 32,449 of JAATLQ010036645.1, read as the reverse complement.
TTGCCTGTATTTTCTCATTTAAGTATGTTATATTTTTATACTGTGATAGTCCAGTATTGCATTAAGTGCTATAAAATGGTGCTAAACTTAGTACATTTATTACAGGAGTATATCATGTTTTATTTCATTTATCTAAGACACAGATAACTAAAATCATGATCACAATTGGCAAGGTCCTTAAGTTGGAGTCCAATAATGATTTAAAAAGTATTCTTATTTTTCTTATTTTATGCAAGACTTTTCAGATAAGATTTAAACCAGATATTTTTGGACATTAATAACTTTCTTCACATTTTAGAAATAACCATCAGTTAAGGTCCAAAATAAGACTTCCCATTATTCCACCCCAAATACAAATTCACAGATAATCGATAATTTCTCCAAAAACACCGAAAAACCTTATTCCACTCTTATCCATGTTCACTGAATGAGGAAAAAATCCACAATTTTTCCGCGAACTACCTACCCCAAAAATTTGCTGAAAACTCCAAAAATTTCCACTTTGCTCTATTCACTGAACCTGACAACCCACATTGATAGCACTGAAAAGTGGCGCAGCGCCGAGCCCCGCGTCGCCCTCCCCGATGCCCGCCAGGTACTTCGCCCCCGTACAGTCGTCGCAAGTACAACTGTCTGTTAGTGTACAGAGTCCCCGGGATGTGGCTATGGCCTCCCATTTAATTTGTTCGTCCAAAGTCCCCGAACGAGTTAGGAGATTCTGTTGAAAATGGTGGATATTTTATTTTTCGTAGTGAAACATCTTTACAATTCGTCCTTCTCAAGAAGGTTGGGCAAAGAAAAAGTGAGCTTTACATTTAGTAGAGTAGACAGAGAGATCCTAGCGTTAAGATTCCCAATTTTCCGTCCGAGCTGAGACATTATGGACATTATTGAGGCTTTAATCACCAGAGCGAAGTAATTGAAATGGCTTCAGTACAATATAATAAAAATAAAAAATAAAGAAAAATATTTACACTTTAGAAGCCCACTATATTTATAACTTATGAAGCAACTTATTACAAGCTCAAATGACACTTTGACTAACGGTGAAGAAAATTGACGTAACTCTTACTTAACTAAAACTCTTTAAAGAAACTTTGCTTAGGAACAGTTTCATAGTTTAAAATTATTAATATAAATAAGATTGTTGATATTCGCCTTTATTACACTTTTTAAATGAAACCGGATTAATCTCGTACATTTTGTATATTATATTATACATGTATTTATGTATTAGTAATTTTACGTCTTCCTAAAGAAGCTATAGATAGATGGATGGATGTGGGTTCGATTGCCAAATTTTGCACCCCTATTAAAGCTATTACTCTGTAGGATTTAACCACTATTACTCTTTAGGAGGCCAGTCGTAGCGCAGTGGCAAAGTGTGACTGCAAAATCAACTAGTTGTGTGTTCGATCCCCACTCGAGGACATGAAATATTTATTTAAATTTAGTACGTTGAGTTCCGCCACTCAACACGTAATTCCTCCAGATTTTCGGCGGAAAGTGAAGAATGGAGTGTCTTAACACTAGGTTCTCTCTGTCTACCCTGCTGTGTGCGGAATACAGCGTGAAGCTGATTTGATTTGATTTTATTTGATTTAACCAAAAATGTATACTTTTCAGATTTTTTCCTGAACTAGTACCATCTGTAGATGCTAGTTGCCAAACTTTATAATTCCAGATCAACTGGATGTACCCTATTCATTTTGATTCTCTTTATAGTATCGAAATACGCGTTTTTTGCGATATAAACGGCCATATTTTTTAAGTAAATGTAAAAATACGATTTTTTCAGTAAATCAAGGGACCATAGACCTGAGTATATGGTTTGAATTTTCATATCCCCAAGCGTTCCTGAGATAAAGGCCAAGGACAGCCAGACAGACAGACCCCTAAAAAGACGAAAAACAAAAAAAATGCTATCTAACTAACCTTCATGACTTGAACATCGCTAGCTTGCCACATATCAAAATCAGTCAACTGCTGTTCCTTAGACCTGCTTTTCTTAGGTTTTTTCAACATGGCGCAGTACATTGAAATATCTTCGCTCGTAGCGATCGAGGGATCGTCGAATTGTAACGAATTAGCGTCGTACGACGTAGAATCGTCGTCTAAAGTCAAAGTTTTGTCAGGTTCGTCGTGAACTTGGATTTCGTCTAAGTCCTCCAATGTCATTGTCGATGTGCCGGTGGATTCGTTTTGTAGATTTTCGTATAACACCTGTAAATTTTAATTCTTCTAAAAAGCTGTCAATTTCTGATAGTGTGTGGAGGTTAAATACTTTTTTTAGCTTCACGCTGTATCTTGCACATAGCAGAGTAGGCAGATTGAAACTAAAACCTAGTGTTAAGACACTCTCTTCCCATTAAAACACTTCCGTTCCCCACTTTCTGGCAAATTCTGGAGGCATTGCGTGTTGAATGGCGGAACTCAACGCCGCGTTTTCCGTCCTTATCAGAATTAGAAAATTTAAATATTAAATATTTCATTTTCTGGAGTGGAAAAAGAACCCATAACCTGTCGCGTTTACAATAATATAGTCAATAATTAAACAATAATCTTACATACGCACGCTCCTGCGCCACGACTAGCTTCACATAAATATTTCAAATGGAGTAAAATAAATATTATGGATGTTTGTTTACTAAGAAAAGTGTACAAAACCTATTCTGGAACAAGTTATATATAAAAAATACTAATAGTTAATATTTATATATTGTACCTGTTGCTCTTCAATCTTGCTACTCAAGCTAGCTCGTCTCGATGGTGGATCATCACCTATAATCTAGAAAAAAAAATATTTTCTCTAACTAACATTATATATTTTTTGCGAATGCAAACGCGACAGATTGTAGGTTCGATTTTCTTTCAAGAAAATGAAATGTTTAATATCTTCATTTCCTTGCTCTGGTAACAAGGCAAACCGCGGTGTTTAATTCCGCCACTCCACACGCAATGCCTCCAGAACACGGCGGAAAGTGGGCAACGGAAATGTCATAATGGGAACGGATTATCTTATCATTAGGCTCTTAGGTTCCCTTTACCTACCTTGCTATATGTGAGATACAGTGTGAAGGTAAAAAATGCACGTAAAATTTCACATAATATATAAATTTCTTATTTCTATCCCGATCCAAGCATAACGACGTATTCAAGATGCTCTCAAGTCAAAAGGACGGAAATACTGTAAATTTTCTATATAACACTCGCTATCGCTTCAATCATTGAGCTAACAAAGGTTCTTTAATTTTCATCTTCAATATTTTTCATTGGCTTAACTTCAAAATATTTAAAATTATTATGATATTTTTAAAGTGATATGTATTTTTTAAAATAAAGCAAGAATTCCATGCCATCCAAGAATTCCATTTCCATGCCATTTCGTGAACACCATTTTTTTAAATGTATGACACAAAGAGAAACTAACTCTGAATTCGTGACAAGATGAATGGCGGAACTCAACGCTGCGTTTTATCTGCCCAGATAAACAGATTAAAAAGACTGATTGATTAACGTGGTTAACTGATTAGGTACGGTGGCATCAAATGGTAGTCGTTTCTTTATCAACTTATTAGAATTTAAAAAAACGTAAAACAATATGGCAAATCATTAAATAATGAAAACCAAATCTTAACTCCTTCTAAAACTAGTAACTCTTACCTCATCATCATCATCATCGATGTTTAGCACAGATAGTATATCCAGAGGTGACATGTCGTGCGACACGATGCCTTTACTCGTCGAGGGTACCGGCGATTCAGGTGAATTCACTGTTTATCAAGCAGATGGTTTTTTTAATAATGTTTTCTAGAATCTGTTTTCTAGATATTTTAATAACATATAAATCACCATAGCGGTATTTGAACCTGCATTCTTTAAATAAGTGACATAAAAAAATTAAAATAATATAATCATCAATATTTTTACTCGGTGGAATTCAAACAAATAGCTTAGTTGGTTGGTAGGTACTTGGTAAAATAAATATAAATTAACATATTTTTGTCAACGGAAAGTGGATCAAATGACGTTACATTTGTAGAAAAAACTAGACTGCCCCTGTGCCCTGATTTTGCCCACGCGATTCAAAATGGAAGTGACTAAAAGTCAAAGTATAATTTTTTTTTCCAAAATAAGAAGATACATGCTCCATTATTTTAGCATCAAAATGATTTACCACCGGTTCACTAAAATTAAAGACTCAGGCCTGAGAAGAACCGGCGCAAGCTACTCAGCAGGACTTTTTGTGTTAGTCTTGTGATAATTGTGTACGACACATTCCGCATGGCTTTTACACAAACGATTAACGTAATACTCAATATATTTTTAATCAAAATATTTATTCAAAGATATTAAAAAACATTTATTCAGAAATTTTAAAAAACATTTATTCAAAAATATTAAAATTTAATTTAAATTTTATAGAAGTGGAAATACTCGCTCTGGTAGCGAGGCAAAAACGCGGCGTAGAGTTCCACCACTCAATACGCAATGCCTCTTGAATTCGAACGACCTTAAATGGGAAACGGAATTGTCTTAATGGGAACAGATTGTCTTAACACAAGGTTCCTGGGTTCCCTCTGCCTATCCTGCAATGTGAGATACAGCGTAAAGCAAAAAATAATGAATGCTTTAAAAAGTTTTTTTTAGGTTTCTTACCGTGTTTATTTTACCTCAATCTACCTGAATCAATCTATCAACCAATATGAAGAAATCTTTCAACACTATCATGAACTACTTTATGTTGTTCCATTTGCACTGTTTGGAATCCAATGATAACACAATATTTCATAGCGTAAATGTAATATTGTTTACCCTGTTAGTTACTACTACTATCTAGAAGTAGAAATTTACACTTCGCCAAGTCTACGCTGAGCTTTTTATTTGTGTGAGTGTTCATATATTATAGTGTAGATATTAGATGTGACGTTGGCGTAAATAATAAAAAAATATATTAAAGCTTCGCCGATAATTAATATGTTTTTTTTATTGATCTCTAATAAAAAGCTTTATTTAAAAACTTTTTTCTGTCTCTATTTTTAATGACCACTCACATAAATGAAAACTTCATCTTAAGCCTCGCGAATTAGTTTAAATATATATTTCTTTGAGAATATAAATATCGATATACCGATTTTATTCGATTTTTTTTGCTTGAATGTATATTTGAACCTACCAAAATAATATAAAAAACTTACTTTGTTCAGTGCTTGAGTTGTTCTGTAAAAGATTCTCGGTTGACGGTGGTTCAGGATTTTCCCTACTTCGTCCTTTGAATATACCAAATTTTGTTGGAGCCATATTCTAAAAGAAAATATTTTATTATAGTTTTATTATGCTCGACCGAAATATGATGTCCAATAATCGTGGATTTAAATGCATATTTTTTTTATATTATTATTTGTATCTCATAAGAAGAAATATCAGAACCCTTATAGGATTCCCTTTGTTGTCTGTCCGTACGTCGAGACGATTTTGTTCAAGTTCGGTCTCAGTATCAAGTTAAAAATATCAATTATCCAAGTCTTTGGTTTTCTTATTTGTTCTTCCATTTGTTCACCAGTTCTTTGGTGTACAGAAAAAAGCTTCTTTTTTATTATTTTAAAGTGTTATTCCACTCCACTTAGGAATCCCTATCCTACGCTTATCCCGCTACGTTAAAATTTTTATAAGTTTTCTAAAAAGTATAAATAAGCTTCTAAATCAACGCAATCAATCAATCAAAAAATCGAGATCGAGAACTGAGCGTTTATGATTACATTATAAGTGCGAGTATAAATATATGTATAAGCACTATATGTTTTGTATTTCATTTACTTTTTAAATGTTGTTTGTTGAGTAGAGCGATCTTAATGTTTGTTTCATTTAATAATATAATAATTTATTTATTAAAAATAATATAAAAAAATATCATTTATAAGATATAAATGTTTTATTTTTTTATAAATATAATAAATTTACATTTCTTACGATCGATAAATTTTCTAATATACCTATCAATTGAATATTATAATTTAAAAAAAGAACAAATAAGAAAAACAAAGAATCTTTCGAGATATTAAATAAAAACGAAGAGGTGTAGGTCCAAAAAGGTCTTTTTTTATATTAATCTTTATTAAGTTCCTATATCTAATTCAAAATATGTTACTTACCAAAAGTGACGACTCAATACCAAAATGTTATTTACATTAAAAGAAAACACATTCAGATCATGTTAAATACCAATAATTTCTCTTTAATCAAATCTAACATAAATTATATATGTATTTGATCCCTAAAATAAGTAAATATGCTTATAAAAATGTATTTTTCTTAGCAAAATCTGATTTTTAAATAACACTGTTATGTCCGTCAAGACAACACAGACTGGAACTAAAAGGTCTTTTACAGTACGCAATACATCCGTTCCAACCGGAAAATTCCCACAGACTGTATATTATTAAATATAATAAGGTTTGTCTGCATTTTAACGAAATGAATGTAAGTTATTTGAATATTTAATATACAATATTCAAATTACAACATTTACATTTAGAACATTATACTTTTTATATGCTATGAAATAAACTCGTCAAGAAAATAGAGCTTACGATTGACAGCTAGAGCTTTCGTCTGAATGTAATGACTGCTTTGGATTAATAACTTTAAAATAAAATTCTTCTAAAATTTATTTTACATAACTAATGAGAAAAGATTTTTTTACAGATTCACAACAGATGAGCCTCTACTCAATTTTATTAAAATAAATTTTGACTTTTAATAAGGAGTTACATATATAAAAAAACATTATATCATAGACTAATATAATAATCTCTTTATAATTTATATTTTCAGTAAATGCAACAATTATAAAAATTATGTTACTTATAACCTAAATTGTCAATCTGTCGATAAATAAGAACCTTGTCGGGGTTTGGTTTGTATTCGGAAGATGCGCGCGCATAGTGTTTGCAATCTTACGATTGAATTGGAAAAAAATATATATTTTTTTAAAGCAATTTAAACTTTATTGCTTCAAAAATAAAAATACAATTTACTTATACAAAACACATAGCTTATTTACTTTGTAGAACACTTTTTTTTTTGACAACGCCGTTGATATAGTTTGTGATATATTGATGAGTGAGTTTAATTTTTATTTTAGCTTCACACGTAAATTTTTCCTCACATAGCAGGGAGGACAAAGAGAACTACTAGCTACTAGCGTTAAGAATTTCCTCATTTTCCGTCCGATTTTGAGACATTAAGTAACTGAGCTTAACGCCGCTCCTTGTCAGAGCAGGGTATGTACCCTAAATTCGGGTCAATGTTATATTTAAATCATTTTCTCTGTCCCTGGTATAAGACACTCATATTTGCACAAGAGAAAAACGTCATATATAAGTACTCTAAGTTCGTACTACTATATTATGTAAATGCTATCTGCTGCTGCTTATAGATAGAGAGTTATAATTCTTGTTTTAAGACATAATATTATATAAATATTTTTTAACTTCATGTATCCCGCAAAAAGCATGGTAGGCGGAGGGAGCCTAGTGTTAAGGCACTCCGTTCTCCACGCACTGCCCAAATTTCGAGATATTGTGTGTTGGGTTGTGGAACTCAATTCATCGCTTTGTCTTTTTAGCAAAACGAGCAAACCCACAATTAACTGCAGGTAGAATGAGTTACACAGAAACTATAAACATGATGACTATAGTCTCCCTTGACAAATGGTTAATATAATATAAAAATAAGTTTTCAATTCGAGTTATTCGAGTTCCTGAGATTAATGGATTCCATTAAACAAACTGTTCAGATTTAAAAATGTTTTCTTTCTTAATAAATTGAAATAATATTTTGTTCAAACTTTCCAATAGCAATATTTAATACATAACATAAATGTTAAATATTGATGTCACAATATGCAACAACAGATTAAGAACAAAGATTAAATTAACGTCAATTTTATTATTCAACTGTAAATGGAATGAAAATCACAATAAAACCTTGTACTTTATAGCTTATTTTTAAATTTAATAACTTTGGGATTTATGTTGGAAAATGGCTGTATTTATTTATCACTAGATTTTATTTTACTACATTTTTTTAATGAAATTTGTTATACTGTAAGGTAATAGGTGTTATAAATAAAACAGTTAAATAAATAACCAATGTTTCGGTTATAATGCTTTAATTCCTACAATAATAAAGTTAACGCATAAACAAAATTGAACAGTTACCTTAACAGAGGAAATCACCAAAAATATGTTTTGCCCAGCCCGAAATATATTTTTGGGATTTAATAGATTAAAACATTAAAATAATAGTAATTGACTAGAGTATAGACGGATGTACTTTCGATTGACTAGATCGTTGAAGATTTTTTTTAATTATAATTTTTAAAATCCAATTTTATTAATAAATATAATTAAAATAAATAGCATATAAACATTGAAATAAAGAAAATATATGTTACCATAAATTTGGCATATTAATTTTGGCGGGAAAATTTGATATATTAAAAAACTAATACAGATTAAACAAAAATAAGACATCGATAAGAAATAGTTATTTACAGTAAAATTACATGGTTATTACTTATTTCATTATTGTTTAATATAAATAAATTGGGTCATTGGTTAAATCGTAATTTAGGAAGTCCATTTTACTTGTAGCCGAGGTTTTTAAACATGTCGTCGTTTAGAGTGTGCTCGAAAAATGGCACATCTCTGAAGATGACGGACGCGTCGGCTATATGCATCTGCCTTTTGCCGTATCTGAAAACATAATATTTAATAAGTCGTTTCTCGGTATGAAACAAAAAACTGCATTGATTTTATTAATGTAGATAATAATTAAATAGATAGATGAGAGAGAACCCAGAACCGTCGTCTTTACAGACAGACAGTGCTGTCTGTCTGTAAAGACGACGGTTCTGGGTTCTGTTCGCAACTCGGGAAATAAATTATTTTAATTTCTTCGCTCTGATATCGAGGCAAAGCGCGGCGTTGACTGCCGCTACTAAACTCGCAATGCCTCTATCTTACGACGAACGGAGTATCCTAACACCAGGTTTCCAGATTCCCTTTGCCTACACTGCTATGTCCGGGATACATGGATACGTGAAGCTAAAAAAAAACTATAAAATTTTCCTCCTTTGCTTCGCAATATTTATGTGACGTTAGTAAATACGAAATAAATCTTGGTTATATGCAATAGTTTAACTTATAAAAATGTATACTATAATATAATTAATTAATTACTTGAGTTACACCAACAAACAAAATTATATTTTTTATATAACAAAAAACAATATTATAAGGCATCCTATAGTTATCGATCATAGATAAAGATAGAATTCCTAATCTCCTATTCAAAAGCCAAAATACTAATACCGTTACCGCTTTTTTTTGTTACGACAAAAAATAATATATAAATAACTGGTAACTTACAAATAAATACGAACATTAAGTTTAAAAGTGCCATCTAGTGTCCAATAGATGAACTAACAAAAACAATTAACATCAATACTTCATAGTTCATATATACGAATTATTATTTTCTATGCTTATTACTGGTTAGTGGTAGTAATAATAGTAATAATAATAATAATAAAAACCAAAACAATCTTCTTAATTGTATATTTTCTTAAGGAAATATGACGTTAAAATAACAAATAAGTTAGGTTCAGAGTATAAACAAAATTCGTTCAATACTAAAAGTTAATGACTTACCTTCCTCGTCCATGTACAGAATAATATTCTTGCAGTTCCTTCAAATAATTGGATATCTGCTCAGCGGTGTCAAAGCGTTCAGGGCGGCGGGGGCGCGGGTACTGAGCTTGCGTCGCGCACGACAAGATGGCGGATAGCAACAAAATGGCGGACAGAAGGGCACGCATGGCTGAAAACAAATATTTAATAGATATTAATGGGTAACGGGATTCATAGCGTCACAGTAATTGTGATTGGTTACTGCATAATTTTTGACAATCAATTTGTTTCATTTAAATTTTATAGATTATATATCAATTAAATTTATTAAATTATATATTATATTTTATAAAATAAATTTACGTTTACATTCGAAGGCTTGTACCCATGCGCCACGACAGCCTTGTCATTTTAATTTCATAGATATATAATCTATACGCGACAGATTGTGGGTTCGACTCCCACTCAATCAACTGAAATATTTAATATTTTCATTTCTTCGCTTTGGTATCCAGGCAAAGCGCGGCGTTGAGTTCCGCCACTCAACATGCAATCAAGAAAGTGAGGAACGAAAGTGTGAAATCTGAATCTGAAGAGGCAAAACGAGTGAGAGTTCAAAGCAAAAAAATACAGTTACTCATAGCGTACATTAAAGTAAGTTTTTTAAAATAATTATGCTTCTTTCATGCACAAAAATTTAATCAAATAATTATACTCATTTTTGATCCGCAGATCATGCTCAAAACCAAACTATTTATTATTAAAATACTTGAGACCGTTGTGGCACAGAGGTTAAAGCGTGCGACTGTAAACGCTACGGTTGTGTGTTCGATTCTCTCTCAATGGGAACAAAATATTTCATTTCTTCCAGGAGGTAAAGTTCGGCGTTGAGCTCTGCCACTCAAAATGCAATGTCTCGAAAATTTGGCAGAAACTAGGGAGCGGAAGTGTTTTGATGGGAACGAAACGTCTTAACACTAGATTTTCAAATTCCCTCTGTCTATCCCGCTATATGTGGGATAGTTCGCGAAGGCAAAAAAAATCTCAGGTTCAATTCCATTTACATTCGATGTATGTAAATATGCACCTACTATGTTATATTAATTAGAAATTTTGCTTTGTAAGGCACTTAAGTGCTTCGATAGGTTAAATAAGACCGCGGAATAGTAACGATCGATTATACAATTAAAAACATATCTAGGGATTTGACAGATACCGCTGCACTAATACATTGTGATAGACGAAAATTGTGCAATATGTTATAAATAGAATAGAATTCAATATAGCAACTTATGAAAAATGTTGTACTTAGTCACAATACAAGCTGTATCTCAATATATTAAAATATATATATACTAGAGGGCGCGCGCGGCTTCGCCCGCTTATTAGGAGTGAATTCTAAAAAATCCACGAAACACGTGTTCAATAAAATATTTTTAACAGTCTGAATTTAAATCGGTGGCACTTTAAAGATTTTTCCATATAAACTTTCAACCCTTTATTTGAACCCTTAGGGGGTGAATTCTTAAAAATCATGAAACACATGTTCAATGAAATGTTTTTAAGAGTCTGAATTTCAAGTTTTATAAAAATCGGTGCCGATTTAATTTTTTTTCCATACAAACTTTCAACCCCAATTTCATCCCCTTAGGGTTAAAATTTTTCAAATTCCCTTCTTAGTGGATGTCCAGAATATGAAAATAAACATCTGCCCAAATTTTACGTTTCTACCATCAGCGGTTACGGCTCTGCGTGCGTCTTACCTCAGTCAGTCAGCACAAGTCCTTTTATATATAGACTAGAGGGAGCGCGCGGCTTCGCCCGCTTATTAGGAGTGAATTCTAAAAAACCACGAAACACGTGTTCAATAAAATATTTTTAACAGTCTGAATTTAATTTTTTATAAAAATCGGTGGCAATTTAAAGATTTTTCCATATAAACTTTCAACCCCTTATTTGAACCCTTAGGGGGTGAATTCTTAAAAACCATGAAACACGTGTTCAATGAAATATTTTTAAGAGTCTGAATTTCAAATTTTATAAAAATCGGTACAGATTTTTTTTTTTTCCATACAAACTTTCAACCCCTATTTCATCCCTTTAGAGTTAAAATTTTTCAAATTCCCTTCTTAGTGGATGTCCAGAATATGAAAATAAACATCTGCCCAAATTTCACGTTTCTACCATCAGCGGTTACGGCTCTGCGTGCGTCTTACCTCAGTCAGTCAGCACAAGTCCTTTTATATACATACCTACCAACCTGCTATTTATCTACTAAGCTGTATCCAGCATATAGCAGGGTAAACAGATAGAACATAGTATTAAGACACTGCTTCTCCCTGTCCGCCGAATTTTCGAGACATTGAGCGGCGAAACTCAACGAACGATGAAGCGTGGTGCCTGGCCTTGCTACCAGAGTAGGTAGGTAGGTACTCGTTAAGTAATACACTCCCTAGAGGACTTGGATCCACAACCGCCGCGCTTACAATCAGACGATGTCATACTGCGTCACGACGACCTCAAACGTTGAAACTCAGATCAACTTGCAAAAGACGAATAAAGGTGACACTTAAATAACAATTAACTCACGCCTAACCAGCTTAACTTTTACGTTTTCATTTTAACAACCAATTCGTTTGATCTAATCGTATCTTTAGATACTGAGGGAGGTGATTAATTATCGAAATCTTCAATTACCTCTTGGTCTTGGCAATTAAATCAAAGCGCTTACATTGCGCCTTAAGCCTATATATATGTTTGTTCAAATTAAAATTTGCCGTGTTTGTGTTCGCTTGCTATATGTGTAAGAAAATAGAATTTATTCTGTGTCATTTGGATTTCATTCTTTATTAATTATTATACTTAGTCTGGCCATAAATTCTGTTACAATTATACACAACTACAATTAAAACTAAACAAAATATTATTTTTGAATTTGGAACCTGTCATTTTTATACGATTGTTTATGGGATTTTCTTATTTTCGCGCCTATATATATTGTAAAATATTTTCTGATATTAAAATGGAATGGGATAATAAAGAGAATCGAATCGAAATTATTGCATTACATAAAGCAGGTTCATACCTACATTATATAATGCAATACAGGGAGCCAAATACAATCTTTAAAAATCCTCCATTCGCTTGGTATTAACCAAATGTTCGAGTACCGAGCTATTGATAGGTATAATGAAACCACCTCTGTCTGGGACGGAAAATGATCTAGCTGTCCATGTAACGTTCATACGAAGAAGGGGATCAAAGTAGTAAGGTACAGAATTCGCAGATAGCCTGTCCGAAAGTAAAAAAAAATCTTTGAAGATGAAGATGTCCATATGTGAACCATGTCGCGTATTTTAAAAGATGACTTGGGACTTTCAGCCTATAACAGACACATTGGTCATTTCTTAAGTGATATTTTTTAATTTTTTTTTATTAGATATTTATAAAAGAATAGAGTGGTTAAAGCTACTGACTTGCGTACCGCACGCAAAGGGAGGCCATTGAAAAGATTTTTTTACGGATAAGAATTTTTTTACAATAGACCAATATTTTAACAAACAAAAAAAACCGTATTTATGCTGAAAACTCTAAATTCCAATTAGTCAACAGAGTAGGCATTATCGGACTTGTTACCTATCATCGACACAAACGCTAAACTTGATACTGAAAAAAATATCTACGGGATACAGTATGAAACCGCCCGTTGAACGATATATTTAGGATTCGAGTACTTATAAAATTAAAATTTTAGATGTTTCTAAATATTTTGCTTTGTAATCATTCTAATTTTTTTTTATTTATCTGTTTCACGCTGTATCACGCACACAGCAGGGTAGGCAGAGGGAACCTAGTGTTAAGTCACACCGTTCCCCAATTTCCGTCGAGTTCTGAAGGAATTGCGTGTTGAGTGGCGGAACTCACCGGCGCGCTTTGCCTCGACACCAGAGCGAAAAAATGAAAATATAAATGTAAATAAATATTTCACTTCCTTGAATCGAACCCACAACCAGTCAATTTTACAGTCACACTTTTTTGCCTCTGCGTCACGACTGGCCTCTCATCTAAATAGATAGACAAAAAAAATATTAAGTAGAGTAGGAATCAAACCTACAACGATCACGCTAGTAATCAAACACTTTTCAATTACTTTACCATATTATCAATCTTTCATCAACATCATGTGTAATCAATGTTTCTATGTATGTATGTATTCTATGGGAATGATCACAAACAATAGTTTCATTAAGATCGAATATTGGCTCGGTTTTCGCTTAAATACCCTTCAATATTGCAGAATAGTGCAGAATTTCCTTTCAGCGAGATAAAAATGCATTGCAAATATCCTTCTTTTAAAATAGGTAATATTTGTGTTGAGATAAAGGCCGTCGTGGCGTAGTAGGACAGCTGCTGACTGTGAAGTTAAACGCGATGATTGTGGATATTGGCGTTAGAGATGTTTTCTGGCCTTGACTTTAGTTTCGAAGATTTTACTTCTAGTTCTTTTTGTGTAGAAGTTTTATTTTTTAATTTTCCAGCTTAATTTTTTGTTAGTAAAAATTCTGGGTTGGGAACGGATCCACTTACCCACGCCACTACGATTATGGATTCGACCCCCAATCCGAGGAATGATTTGAGATCTATTTTTAAGATATTTCTTTCTTGATCCTTTGTCCTTTCTTTGTCCTTCTACCTCTTTTTAGAAATATTGCATATTGACCGGCGAAATCCAACACCGCCATTCGTGCTATTAAGTACTATCGTCGTAAGTTCGTCTTACTAAAAATAATTTATCTTTATATTAATTAATATGTATATCATTAAACATAAATAAATCGATGTCGGAATCGAACTCATAACTATGTTATCCCTTTAAATATTTTCTTGCGAGTTTTTTCCTTAGTTCTTTTCAGGGCAGGTATTTTTAGCGGACCGTTAGTGGAATGTGATTTTCTTTATCATATAAACCAAAAACTAACATAGCCGTATGTGATTTTGCCAAAGATTATTTATTTAGTAGCGTTCCGCTCGTGTCTTTGCATGTGTAGCACAAAAATATATATTTTTTATTTTTACTAAATGTTGATTTTCTTATAATAATCTTGTATTATTCTTATATCTATAAGTATGGGATCGATTCCCATTCGGAGCAATAAATTAATTAATTTCCTCGCTTAGACTGCAAATCGAATTGACTACCTACCTACACCTGTCAGCCACATGACACATCCCACCACCATCGATAGCATCTAACCCACGCTTTTAAATTATAAATCCCATTTTATCACTAATCAAACTGTTAAACAAAGTATGTTTACCCTCCTCTTAGACTCTAAGTTATTTATGGCAAGAATGGCAAACTAATTTGCGTAATGCATTCATTTTAAAGTGCATTGTAAAATTTTACAAACACTTGAGCTTAGGTTGGCTTTGTGAGGCCGATATGACTCACTAGTGAGGCTTAGGTTATCTAGCTAATGGTGATTTATTTGATATCGATATAATTAGATTTTTTTTGTTACACACTGTATACCGCACTTAACACGGCGTTTTACCTTATTACTCTAATACAGTGGTTCCCAACCAGTGGTCCGCGGACCACCAGTGGTCCGCAGAAGCCTAAATATGGTCCGCGAACGATTTTAATTTTATTAATAGGGATGGTGAGGCGAAATTTCTGTTTATTATCACAGTTAATTTTTATTATACCTACATGCATAGTGGTCCGTGCTACCAAGAATGACATGAAAGTGGTCCTTGATCAAGAAAAGGTTGGGAACCCCTGCTCTAATACATGTGTGGAAATGAAAATAAGAAATACTGATTCTTCCGAATTGGAATCAAACTCACTATCCCCGCGTTTTCAACCAGATTTTGTCATGCTGCGGCATGACGGTTTCTAAATATTATCAATACATATTATGTTGTTTAAAATTTAAAAAAAAAATATTATCGTTAAAAAAAATTAACTCACAACCAATTCATGTAGTGTACTATGCAGGTATACACTTTATGAATTCCCTTTATACTTAACTAGCTTCTAGTTGACGCACACCCCCAGGATCAAATTGGAAAAACTAATACATGATACACTCTAAGGAGGTATTTCATGTCGCAAGTTTTTAGACGTACAAAACGATTGAATAAAACTTTCCCAAATAAATGCACTATCTAACAAAAAAATATTGCTTCAATTAAAAGCAATAGTTCCTGCGTTTAGCGCGTTCTATCAAACAAACACTTCAGCTTTATAGCTACCTTGTACAGATAATAAAGATTTACTTTGTCCACAGTTTTATTAATCTATAAATTGAATGTAATAAATAATATTTTTTCCAATAATACACTTTAGGTACACCACTATTATTGCCTCATAAATCATTTCATAGTTTACGTCCAGTTAAATTATTTTAAGAAAATATAGTTATTTTTCTTTATTGCACTAGCACATTGTTTTACGACGCATTATTGGACTTAATAATAGAGGCTTTAAATACTGTTTACACAATTGCTTATATATATAACTAGAGGGGGCACGCGGCTTCGCCCGCTTAGTAGGAGTGAATTCTAAAAAAACCACGAAACACGTGTTCAATAAAATATTTTTAACAGTCTGAATTTAATTTTTTATAAAAATCGGTGGCAATTTAAAGAGTTTTCCATATAAACTTTCAACCCCTTATTTTAACCCTTAGGGGGTAAATTCTTAAAAACCATGAAACACGTGTTCAATGAAATATTTTTAAGAGTCTGAATTTCAAATTTTATAAAAATCGGTACAGATTTTAAAAAAAATTTATAGAAGCTTTCAGCCCCTATTTCATCCCTTTAGGGTTAAAATTTTTCAAATTCCCTTCTTAGTGGATGTCCAGAATATGAAAATAAGCATCTGCCCAAATTTCACGTTTCTACCATCAGCGGTTACGACTCTGCGTGCGTCTTACCTCAGTCAGTCAGCACAAGTCCTTTTATATATATAGATATAGAGGGGGTCAGTTTCTGTCATCGTTGCCAGATTTTGTCGGGACATTTATAGCTGGAATTGAAAAATAATTAAGTGTGTCGAATAATTCAGAAAATTGAAACCATGTTTGGTCTGTTTGAGACATTTAAATTTTAGTCTAAAAATCGGGACGTCCCGTCAAAATAGGGACGTCTGGCAACGCTGGTACATTCCTATACATATTTTTTTTTAATTTTTGAGAACTATTTTTTTATTAGTATAACTTGTGTGGATACGGACTACCCCTATTCAGCCCATAGCCTATTTTCATACAGCCTACATATAGGACATAGTGACACGTCACTTAATTTTCATTTATATAACAGAACCTAAGCCCATTATCATCGAGCTCAACCAATTGCTGCGCGACTGAGCAACTAGTGTCAAATTAAAATTTCAAATCGTATAATTAAATATTATAATAAATTGTATCTTTAAATAAAGATTTAAAGGGTTCTAGCTTAAATTTTAACAAATATTTAATTTAATATTTAATTATAATCCAATACTACTGGCGTTAATCCTTTTGATTCGTTAAATATCTTTGAATATTATATATATTTAGATTATAGCTGTGTATTTTAGACAAGAATAACTAAAGGTTTTGAATTGTAGATTTAATTTCAATCGTTGTCGAAGCTGCAGCGTTGAGTTCCACCACTCAAAACAAAAAGAAAAGTGGGCAACGAAAGCGCCAGGTGTCTTAATAGGAACGAATTGTCTTAACATTAGGTTCCCCGGTTCCCCTTACCTACCCAACAATGTGTGGGATGACGCTGAAAAAAATTTCAGTCACATTCTATAGGTATACTAGTGGCTTGTACGAGACTTCGCCCAATTGAACTACGCAATTCTTTATTTACTAATCTGTACGGCATTCGTGTCCTATTAACATTAACATTTTAAATATAATATTTATACACTGAAAAATTTTATTCGAGCTAATTCAATAACACTAAATACATTATGGTAGGAGAGCGGAGTCTCCGCTATATATATATATATATATATATATATATATATATATATATATATATATAACAATATTTCAAAATTACGAAATTTTTTTTACACATTCTAACAATGGCTGCGAGCTTTCATCACATCCAGATCTCCAGATTATTGTATAAGAGCTTTTTCTTAGTTTCACTTAACATGCTTTCAAAAAATCTGACACACTCGACCATTTTTTTCTTTTTCATTTTTAATTATTGTAATTGTACTTGTAGATATGAAACTTTTGACTGACCAACAAATCACTGACGACGCTATGCAAAGTAGAATGCTAAAATTTGGCATGAATACCGGAGAAAGTAAAAGAGGATTTAGCGAAATTACTGTTAGGGGGCCACAAACCAGGAAATTTTGTTCAGACGTACGTGCAATCATCGTTAGCGTCGTCCCCTAGATTGCGCTCTAATTTGACGTAAGCGCAGTTTATATAGCTAATCCACGTATATAATACATCATAAGTCCTGGTTGTGTTCAAAATGTGTATATTCAATTATAATATCTTCACAATCGCTTATTTCTGCGGTTTTGCCCTGTATTTAAATTCAAGTAAGTAACCAGAGTAGAATATATGACATATTCTAAGAACCCGGAGTAACCCTGTGATCATCATGCATCAATTGTAATGTTATATACGTTGGGGCTAGTCGTGGAGCACAAGCGTGCGCCTGTAAAGGGAACAGGTTGTGAGTTCGATTGCTACTCTAGAAAATGAATTATTTAATATTTTCACTTCCTCGCTTTGGTAAAGACGCGAAGCGCGGCGTTGAGTTCCACAATTCAACGAGCAATACCTCCCGAATTCCGCATAAAGTGGGAAACGGAACGGAACTCCACGTGAATGACCTACCCTGCTTTGTGCGGGATGCAATCTATATACAGTCAACCCTCCTATAACGCGGCACTCTCAGAGCGCGGTTTCCATATAACGCGGAGCTGAAATTGCGACAGACCTCCTATAACGCGGGTCTCTTATAACGCGGTTTCCGTCCAACAGCATCCTATAAGTTTCTTCCGCGCAGCCTTTGAATGACTCTAGTACTCTTCTCTCCAATGAAGACGAGTTAGGCGACTCATATCTGACAGCGAGGATGAGTGTTGAAAGATTACATAATTTTTACATTACATTTTAAAGTCTTTCTTATTTTACTTGGAAAATAGTTTTTTAGTTTAATTTTTGTTTCGTTTTTTGTATTATTTTCTTATAAAATATTAATTAAAATAATTTATTAAATAAACATTCAATTAAAATAATTTATAATTTATTTAGAAAACCTATAAAAAATTGAAAGTAGCGGGACTCGAACCCGCGCCTCCTGGAAACCGACCAGCCGCACTGACCACTAAGCAATACGTTGAACGTGTGTGTTCTGAGACACGCGCCTGGTCGGTGTCCAAGAGGCGCGGGTTCGAGTCCCGCTACGTTCAAATTTTATATGTTTTCTAAATAAGTATTTTCCTTTCCTAAGTGTGGAATAACACTTTAAAAATGTTTAAAAAAAAAATTTTGCTTGTCTTTGGAATTATTGGTCTCCATATAACGCGGTACGGATGATGTGATTTGTACTAATTATGAGTTTCTTATAGAGCGGTTTCCATACAACGCGGTAGACGGTTTCCATAGAACGCGCTACGAATTAGCCTGGTTTGTATGGTTAAATCCGAGTTTCTTATAGCGCGGTTTCCGTATAACGCGGTACGCACTCACCGCGTTATAGGAGGGTTGACTGTAAATGATAATAATACATTCTCTATATGGGAATCGAATCCAAAATAGTCACCACTACAGTGAGACGCTGTGCTACTGTGCCACGACGGCTTCATATATTACGAAATAATATAAAATTATCTTGCAGTCTAATTTACATATTATAACATTTTCAAAGGAATTTAACAGAATGTTATGCAAAAGACGCGTTCCCGCCATTACGCTCACGTTTCATATTGTAGTGTTGCCAGGCGTGAAAATAAAATGGGACGAGGTGAGAATTCCTTTGACTAGCAACACTTTACTCATAGCTAAATTATGATTAGCGCCATTTTGTAATTTTAAATTACAAAATAATTATAAATTACAAAACAGGCCACTTACGCGAGGCACACGCTTAAACTTATTATTATATTATAGCTAAATTATATAATATCTTAATATAAATTATAGCCTATGAGTTATTCTAATGTATAAGCTACATTTCTGTAAAGTTTTATCTATATCGGTTCAGTAGATTGTGCGTAAATCAGGGACTTATATTTATCCTCCCAAATTTTCACAATTATAATAGCAGTAGAATTTTTTATCCTACTAATATTATAAATGTGTAAGTTTGTGAGGATGGATGAATGTTCCACCTTCACGCAAAAACTACTGAACAGATTTAGATGAAAGCGGGTGCGGGCGCGGAACCACGAGCAGGTCGCTCATCATTAAATTACATTAAATTACCTTCTGTAATATAATCCTTTTGGGAAATATCGAACCCACTACCCACGTGTTTACAGGCAGACGCTGACTCATCAATAGCGTATTTAAGGATTATATCAAAAATATTTATAGGGTATAAGAATTCCCACAGACCCTAAGTAGGTATAGCTTAACATGCGTTTTTAAATAATAATACAAAATTAATATTAATATATTATGTTTTAAATTTAAAAAAATAACAAACAACTAATAGAAATTGTAAACAGTTAAAACATCAGTAGAAATAACTATATATATCAAAAAAAGGTATTCCTACTCAAGTATATTTTATAAAAGGGTTATTTTGAAATCGTTCGTTTCAATATCAACCTTTTCTTATAATAATATTACGCGTAAAGCTAACGAAGATAACAATTGCCCTTTGTTATTGATAATGGTAGAAAGAAATTTATTATAATGTTTCTATAGAAAAATCATAAAAGTCCTATTTACTTTTCCTATTTATTTGGAATTATGAAAGGCTTAAAATATTATTTTGTTGTTCAGTAAACGCCTTTGCGGAATAGTTCTTCTTTTCATCAATAGAATCCCTGGTTTGTGGGTTTATATCAGCTATATATAATTTGTGTAAAATATAATGATGGCGGTGTATTTATATACGCTATGGTTGTGGGTTCAGTTCCGCTCGAGAGATTGCTAAAAATTTAAATGCCTTTTCGCTGATAAACAGAGTAATCTTAGAGTTTTTTATATAGGTACTTCGGTACAATACATGCAAACTACGTTTGGTAGAATGGTAATCTCAGGAAATATTGGCTCGAATTGTTTTATTTTTGTGTTGGATTATCCATCACAAGCTTAAAATTATTGTTATAGTGTAACTCAGAAACCGGCGCTGGAATCTCAGCCATAGTTGACTTTCAGTAACATAAAAAAATCAAACCAAAATTTGCTTCCTGAGGTGTAAATCGCATTTTACATTCACCACCCAATGCACTTACGCGGAATTTAAGTTATTATAGAGGATATAAATATTTAATTCCCCCGAGTGGAATTGAACCAGCGTCGTGTTTAAATTCGCTCGCTTGAGCCCACGACGGCCTCATCAATGAAAATAAAAAAAAAAAACAAAACCGCACATAATTAACACAAAATAAAACGTCAAACAAAGATGTTCTCTCTCGACTACATTTCGTATAAAGTACATCACTAAATCACTTTACGTCAAATATGACATTTGTAACAACGGCTAAATAAAGCTTTTATTTAGGGATTTTTTAATGGGATTTTAAATATTGTTTTATTTGTATTTATATATAATTCACAAACAAACAAAGTGTGTCTAAAATCGACTGGTTGTGGGTTCGATTCCCATAAATATTTATTTAAATAGGAAATTAAATATTTATTTAAATTTATATTTCCATTTGTCCGCTCTGGCGTTGAGGCAAAGCGCGGCGTTTAGTTCCGCCACTCAACATGCGATGCCTTCAGAATTCAACAGAAAGTGGGGAACGGAGTGTGTCAACACTAAGTTCTTTCTGCCTTCCCTGTTAAGTTCGGGATACAGCTTGAAGCTGATTTATTTACTTATTTAATTTCTAATTTTACGCATTATTCCGCACAGCAGGGTAACCAGAGAGAATTTAGCGGCATGTCACTACACTCCACTTTCGGCCTGAGTTCTATGAACATTGCTTGTTGAGTCTCAATGCCTCGTCCCGTCTTCTAGCACGGGAAAATTTATATAATTACCTCCCCCAAGTGGAAATCGAACACACAAATATCACATTTACAGTCAAATGCTGGCCCACTGTGTCATAATGGCCTCCAATTCGTTTATGAAACAGATTATCGTTAAAATTTCCAAGGTTTCCTAGTAAAAGGTGTTAACATAATCAAAGACACTATGACAACTGAGCGTTCTGTCTAAAATACACTTTGGTGAAGAATGATTGATGATACCTTACCCGCAAGGGTGATATAAAAATTTAACTTATAATTTCTAAGTTTATTGACGTGATACGTCTTATAAAACGATGAGCGCTGGCTGCACATATGAAAAAGCAAAAATCATTCTCACGTTCCCTCTGAGCCGAGCGTATAAGCGATAGAGAGGCACCATCAGGCACACCACCCTTTGTTAGAGAAAATAAGTTATTATTTAAAAAAATTAAACGGAAAATGAAAATGACTGAATTTTGGTACAAGTGTGATAGATAGAAGTGTGAGAGAGGCCAGTCGTGGCGCAGGGGCACAAAGTGTGACTGTAAATCGACTGGTTGTGGGTTCGATCCCCACTAGAGGAAATGAAATAATTATTTAAAATGTATATTTCCATTTCTTCGCTCTGGTGTCGAGGCAAAGAGCGGCGTTGAGTTCCGCCACTCAATACTCAATGTCTCCAGAATTCGGCGGAAAGTTGGGAATTGAGTGTCTTAACACTAGGTTCCCTTTGTGTTCCCTGCTGTGTTCGGGATACATTGTGAAGCTGATTTACAACGTGCGATAAATAAAGCTTAATAAATGTATCTAAATATGAAAGAAAATTGAAGACCAAATTCAAATACCACTCGAAGATTCATACCACTACCACCACTACCACTAATATTTTAAGAACTTAAACTTACTACCACTAATATTTTAAGAAAATTTTAAGAAATAATAAATTGCCTTGCTTTACATAATGCTTTATTCCTTCATAACTATTGGCAGGGTGCATAGTACTAGGTGACAGTATTATAAACGCTCGCAGCGCTCATGGCGGCCAAAAGTAGAAAAAATGTAGGCTTTGTCACTTATTAACGTCAAAGCAATCTGTTCGACTTATCGTTTTACTAAGTTATTAAAAATGAGTCATAACAGTTGCAGTTGTTCTATAATGCAACAAATACATTTACATGTAATAGATATATTTATAGCAAAGTGTGTGATGCAGAAATACAAACAGAAATAGACAACTCAACTATTTATATAAAAAATTACAATAAAATGAAGAACAAAATATGTAATACCCCTAAAAACATATACAGATGTGGCGACTTCAACAAAAAAAAATATTTTACTGGGTTTTCATCTATCTGTAATGATGAACAATATATAGATCTTGCAGGTGTAACATTCAACAATTTGAAATTATTATTGAAAACATTAGCAACCAATCACAAATACAGTATTAATAGTTTTTTTTTTATTTTAATTACTTTTTTTCTTAAATCACATTTCGTTTCGTTCACGTTTTGATATTATAATAATCATTTATTTAGAAAATAAATTATTATAATAATATCAAAACTAGGTAACTACTATACTAACTGCCATTAAATTTGCTTTGTTTCCTTGTTTTTCAGTAAAACTACAACTAAAAAAGTAGTAAACAAATTCTGATATAACCAAAATAAAACACAATTTTGAATAGAGATTACTTACCTCTCTCAATTTGAATAACCAGAAATGATTTATCGACACTTTTTCCACCCAAATCACAGTAATTAAGTAATATAAATGATTTTGAAAGTATTTTACGAATATTTTCAAACAATCCCGCCATCATATGTCAAAGCGTCAGAGCCCACAAATTTGCGTACGCTGGGTGGCGCTGTAGTCGTGCACGGTGCCAATAGCATGTTGGGCAAAAAAAAACAGAGTTTTTCATTCCATTCTCCACTATTTTCAAGAGATTAGATGTACATAATTCTTAATTGTCGGAGCACAATCACTGGTTCGAATAGATCCCGGATTTCGCGACCATCTGGCAACTCTAGCCATATCTTGAGCACAGCTACAGATATTTCTATACACTATAACTACATATCCATTTGAACAGACAAGAGAAGCTGCGGATAAAAGCTAGTTTAAAATATAATCATTTCTTGGAGTTGGCATCGAAACCATCACGTTCACAGTCAAATATCTCACTAAGTCACGACGGCTAAGTAAAAAAAAAAATCAGACCCTTTCCCGGGCCTCTTGTAATAATATTGAAACGTTCATACTCAAAATTATGATAATTTGCAAGAATTCATTTAAATTTTAGTTGGCATTTAGGTTAATTATACAAATATTGGTTATAACGTGGAGTGAATAAAATTATTAACTGGCGAACGATTTTTTTTTATGGAAAAGACAAGATAAACGAGCGTTTGGGTCACCTTATGGTAAGTGATCACCTCCGCCCACGACCCCGTGCAACACCCGAGGAGCTACACTTGCGTTGCCTGCCTTTAAGGTGGGTTGGGCGCCGGAGCCCGGCATTATCTGACGCGAAACGCAGTGGCATAAAACCACTACTTCACTTCATTTTACGACACCACCAGTACCAGGGTGATCCTATTCTAGGCCGGGATCACACGGCACAAAATTAAATATTATAGCTAAAATTTCCTGAGAACCGAAGACGATCAGTCGATGACGAAGATGGGGGATGGAGACCGAGACAGAGTAAACGAAACGTAGAACAACATAACACAGCCAATAAGATGGACCGATGATTGTCAGAATGGCGGACCTACTGTGGATGAGAAGAACAAAGAAACGAATATGTATATAATGTATATATTAATTTTATTTTTTTTATAGGTGAAGGCAAATTTTAACTGGATCTTTTTTTTAACATGCATTTTGTGTAACATTATCTCTTTTTTACTGTACAACCTCCTTCGTGTTTTCTCCACACAACGTGACATTGGCGAAGTGATATGTGCTCTACTGGCACGCTCGGAACGCCATAATCAAAGAAGAAGATTATAAGTTCAATGAGGATATATAAAAATGTTCAATGAGGATTCGAACTCGCGCCTCTCAGACACCATTCACCCGTCCCATTTTATACATTTTTAAATATATTTAAATGTATAAATTAGTATAAATCAGTACTGAGAAAGTCATGACACAGGGGGACAAACGTGTTAATGCAAACGGTTGTGGGTTCGAATTTCTCTCGGAGGAATGAAATATAATATTTTCAGTTCCTCACTCTGGAAACGAAACAAAATGCATCATTGGGTTCTGTCACTCAACACGCAACGCCTCAAGAATTCGGCGGAAAGTGTAGAACAGAAGTGTCTTAATAGAAACGGAGTATCTTAACACTAGGTTCCCAGGTTTAAGGTATAGAGTATGTATTTTTAGGTTCACGCTGTATCCCACACAAAGCAAGGTATGCAGAAGAAATGCGCAAAAATAATAACACCAAGTAAAAAATAAAAAGGATCGCGTAGTAATTTTAATAGATAATTTGAGAAATGCTTAGAATTTTTTAAGAGAAAAATTACAAATTATAACAAATATCTTGCGCGACTAATTTCAATAATTAAATTATGTTAAAAATGTATAAAAAAGTGACGACATCGCTTCGAGACGAAATTTTTATTCACCTGACTTAGAAATGAGAGACTTTAGTAGTGAGTTCAAATTTCAAACATATATATTTTTTAAAAAGTTCAAATACAATGTTCAAATTGAAATAATTAAAGTTTGTGTATCACACATGACACATTCCAAGTGCACGAGGTAACTAGGACCGTTTACTGTAGTGGATTTCATCGAAATTATATAACCTGCCTCGATATATGGGCTATCCAAAACAAAAATATTTTTCAATTCAAGCCACTGGACAGTGGTTGAGGCCAGTTGTGGCGCAGGGGCACGAGTGGCAGCAAATCGAACCCACAACCTGACGCGTTTACAGTCACATGCTTGAGCCCCTGCGCAACGACCTCAAAGGTTTTAAAGTATATGAGAACATTAAAAAATATTATATTTTATTTGGCAACGCAATGGCGGTAGTTTCTAAGTGATTAAATAAGATAAACATTTACGTTTCCCCTACTGGCTATAGGAAAAACGAGGTTAAGTTACGTCAACTCCCTAAAACTGTAGAGTGAATGACATTAACTTCATATTTACAATTTTTTTCCTATACTTGTTCTATCATATCAAAAGCCCATATGATAATATAATAAGCATAGAACTTAAACAAATTATTCAAAACTTTCGAGAGTAGAATTTCCTTAGTGCGTTATACGAATACGTTATAAAAGGGTGAAATGTTAAGATTAGCTGAAATATTCAACTAGACTTTTTTATTTCGTGTATATTTAGGAGTTCTCCACTTTTAAAAAATAAAGAAAAAATATCTTCTAAGATCACTAGTGTTATTCCTTTATCTGTCTGTTTGTCTGCCCGTTTGTCAAGTCCATTGTTAAAAAGAACGGAAGGTATCAAGCTGAAGTTAATATCAAATACTCATGGCTAGAGTAACTTTGAGCACAGAAAAAATAAGTTTCTTTTTTTCACACTGCTTCATGCTGCATCCCGAACATAGCAGGGTAGGCAGACGGAAATTTGGGCGTTTAAACCCTCCACTCCATACGCAATGCCTCAAAAAATTATCAGAAATTAGGGAACGGAAGTGTCTTAATTAAGAACGAAGTTTCTTAATAATAGGTCCCCTGGTCCACTGGTTCCCTAGACTAGCACCTTTAACCAAATAAACTCTACAGCTTTATAATATTAGAATAGGTATATTTTGAATTCGGTAAAAATTTTGATTCAATAAATCATTTATTACCATTATACATATATATATATATATATATATATATATATATATATATATATATATATATATATATATATATATATATATATATATATATA
>JAATLQ010036644.1:0-41228 GCA_013421005.1 Heliconius erato x Heliconius himera | reverse complement strand
GGGGAAGGAAAGCGGGGGGAGGAGCGTGGGCGCGACCGTGCTGCTATCAATAGGCAATAAAGCAAACTAGGTTTAGTGTACCGAATGATTACCGCGAGCAAATAACAAACACCGCTCCGCTCCCACTTTTATATCAGTGTATAATTCCACCGATAATGCGTAATATCGGTACAATTTGTTTGACTTGCCTACTTACTTATTCAGAGTTCATCGCTCCGACGGAGATGTCTTCCGAAATGAATAAACGAAATTAAATATGGAAGCTGAATTGGTTTACGAATTGAGAATTCATTTCGCAGTTCCCAAATTGCGTACCGTTACCGCCGCGTCGAACACTCCAGAGGAACATTTTATGGCTCTTTACTTTATTTTATGTTAGACTTTACGTTTCCAAGAGCTACTTGCCGGCTGCGGGCTGGTCTCGTACCACCCTATGTAAGTCGGGGGTTGCTATTTAACTAACTATGTAGTTGCAATGACTTTGCTTTAGGTTTTACACATTATTTTACCTGTTCCGGGACGTACGAATCTTAAATTTTTAACTTGAAGAATAGCAAACGTGGCACTGGCGTGTGACTGTAAACGGTTGTGAGTTCGATTCCCAGTCGGGGGATATCATTATTATTCATTTAAGGCAAAGCGCGGCTCAACACTTAATCTCGAAAGTCTCGAAAACTCGACAGAAAGTAGAAAACAGAGTGTAAGTATGTCGCTCTATCTACCCTCCTATATGCGGGATATAGTGTGAAGCTGAAAAAATAGCTCAAACTAGTCCTACAATACAAAATTATTAAAAAAATCCCTTTAAAAAACAATTACAAGCGACTCGATATGAACGAATCCATAAACAAAAGCCGTCACTTTGCCCTTCTGTTACTGATATTTAATACTCCAATAGAAGCACTAATAGGTATTCCTGACTCACATACTCCAAACTTTATACTACAGGCCATAAATTGGGCACGTTGTAGGGCTATCACGTTACTTTTTGGTAAAGCTTTAAATTCGATACATGTCGGAGGCTCGCAGCGGACGGTAGACGGCGACGGGGGTGAGGGAGTACGTGTAATACTATCATTACCAAGCCGTTGTTAGCTTCTTTAATGGCGGGTGTGATGTCGGACTGAAAGTAACACGGGGTATTAGACGGGTATCGGCCGTTTGAACTTGAATTTATATGTTGTATTTGATAGATTATTTGGGATCCTGGAAACGTAGTATTAAAATACTCCATTTCTATTAAATTCCATTTCCAGAGAGAGACACAAGCATGCTTATGCGTAAGCTGGATAGGTTGTAAATTCGATTCCATTTGAAGAAATAAAATATTATATGTAATATTTTCTTTTGTTGAGTTCCTTCACTCAACACGCGATACCCCAAATTCCTGCTATATGCGGGTTACAGCGTCAATTTAAAAAAAAATAGTTAGATATCTAAGTTATAGGTCAATAGATCCACACTGCTTACTATGCTACATACAAGACGATATAGATATTAACATATTCCATTATGTTATTTTTAATCGAAGAATTGGGCATTTATCAACAACCGCATATCTTTCAAGGTACAACTGTAAAAATAGAGACATTGCTTGACATAAATGCGGTAAGAGTATTTGCCCTTTCTATTAATGAAAACAATGAATTAAAAGTAAAAGTTTAACTCCACACCACCGTAACAATGTTCCAGTCCTAAGGCGATACGCTCCAGCAGTAAATATCACGCTAAGAACAATACAATCCACTTGGCAAGTGCGTTTAGAACGGCCGTTTACAGAGCTTAAACTTAGAACAGCAATAAAAGCTCTACAAAAAGTACGACTCGTGTCAGCGCCGGTCACGCTCATTGATCACGAGATACCGTAATCATGTTACGAAGGATCTGCTTTCACTAGTTGAGAGATAGTCGTCTTGTTCCACATACATTGATGTATGATAAGCTCACATGGTATGTTTTTTGTGGTTGTAGAGAGCAATGTACGACGTAATGTGTATGGAGATTGCGTATTTGTATCTACAGTTAAGTCCAATTTTGCTGACAGAAGATTTACAAGACCCGAAAAGGATTGATTCAAAGCGCACGTCGGGGTACGCCGCAATTCTGTACCTGACGCCGTGATTGTAAAACTGTTGTACATAAATGTGTACTATTTCTAACATAAATGAAAAAAAAAATGTTTCGATTTTCATTTGTGGGAATTAAATATTTAATATTTTTATTTCGCTCTGGCAATGAGGAAAGGCGTTGAGTTCCACCACTCACTTTTCTCTGCTTATCCTGCTAAGTGCGGGATACAGTGTGAAGCTAAAAAACTAAATAAAAGTGGTCTATTGTAAATAAGTTACTAGAAATTATTTCGGTTTTTCTTCTACTAAACAAAAAAATATTGTAATTCATTAATAAAACTTAAAACATAAAATTCTTGACAAACATATTAAAATACTTTTTTAAAAATATTTTTTATTACCTATATCACTGTAATACCAGAGAGATTCGAAGGAAGAGCGTGTTAAGTGCCGTGTTTTAGAAAAAGGATTTACTCTCGTAAAAAGTCCCCTCGAGTCGCACATTCAGCAAATGCTTGCAGGTTTAGTCACCGATATCCTATAAAACGTGGTTGTGTCGATCTACACTTCGCACCCCACATCTACGCCTTAGGAGCTACCAACGATTTTCCTAATAGTATTATCAGGGAAAAGTATTACTTACTTATCCGCTGGCTTTGCACCCGCGCGCTGAGATAACTTATAGCGGTCACAATATTTATTCACGAGATATTTTGCATTATATTATATTTATAGTAATGTATTAATACAAAGACGTCAAAGGAGTTTTTTCAGGTTTACACGCATGCACGCACGTATCCTGCATATAACAGGGTAGGCAGAGAGAGCCTAGTGTTAAGACACTCTGTTGCCCACTTTCTGCTGAATTGTTGAGGCATTGCATAATGAGTAGCCGAACTGCCGCGGTTTCGCCTTTGCACCAGATTGAAGAAATAAAAAAATATATAAATAATAATTCTTTCCCCCGAGTGATAATCGAACTCACAACCATGGCGTTACAGTCACACTTACGTGCCGTAGCGCCGAATAGGCCTTGTATCTTTTTGTAGAGCTTTTAAATTCCCTTTGGAAAAAATGATATTTTTGGTTTTGTGCTGTAAGATCATCAAATGTTATATAGTGTTACTTATTTAAAACTAAGAAACAATATGAAATCACTGTAAGTTCATTTATGTACATCAAAATTATTAATTTTCATAACATTGCTATTTATATAATGTAGAGTACCAAACTGTTAATGATGAATTTGAACCTGCACTTCCTCCAATTATAATAATTATTCATTTCTATTTCAAGGAAATAGGTCTGACAAATATTTGGCCAAAAAAGAGGGTAATGTTGACGATAATTGGGTGTATGAACAATTGTAGAAGTAGAGCGGACGTGTGCAATTAGGCTGGATTTGTAGCGACGGACGGCGCCTCGCGTGGCCGCGCGCTTGTGTAACACCGATCTGAGTTATCCTTGGTAGTAAGAGAGGATTATCACCTTCACGCTATATCCCGCTTATAGCATGGTAGGCAGAGGGAACCGAGTGATAAGACACTCCATTGTCCACTTCATGGGATTGCGTGTTGAGTGGCGGAACTTAACGCCGGGCTTTCGCTTTGATGCCAGAGTGAAGAAATGGAAGAATCCCCTCGAGTGGAGGTAGAATCCATAACTGTCGCGTCACAATCACACTCTTGTACCCATGCGCCAAGACTGCCTCAAAATTAATACTTACTCGTAGATTACATTTAATTTTATTTAGTATTAAAATTAATAATTATATTACATTTAATAAGCATTACATCTGATAATGTAGAGACCATAGAGCTTGGCACTCCATTGTCTCTGGCTACATGGGACATAGCAGTAAGCAGTAAGTAACATTTGCAGTATAAAGAATATAGTGGTTCTATCATGAATGACAAAATTTATTCGTCATAATATATTATTAATATTATCAAGATGTCTTTTATGTGTGAAAAATCATTGTCGCGATGCTTATGAGTTCGATACCCATTTGGGGACACTGCTAAGATATAACGCGGCATTGCGTTCCTCCACTCACCAAGGAGTGCTTCGAATTCGAGATTCTTTAGAGAAAATGGAGAACGGAGTGTTCTGACACTAGGTTCTCTTTACCTATCCGATATGAACGAGATCGGCAAAAATAACCTAGTGTCAAAAAGTCGAAAAAATCTTACATTTAAAAAAAAACAAACCATTTTTACTTAGCTCTACATCTTAAGAAGTAAAAGCTTATTATTATTAGTCACGGATTACTCACCAACATAATTTATTCAAATTAAGCAACGCACTGTATAGTATCATATGTCATTAAGAAAAAGACATATTGTGAATCAAATAAAGATTTTAAATGTAATTATATGAGGGATCATAAAGAGCGTCGACACGTGCGTCGCGCGTCGTCGTGTCGACGATGTATGTAATTATAGTTGGAGAAAGTGCAGGCCATCTGAGCAAGGAGCAGGGACCGCCCGAAATAGATGGCAGTCCTCAAAGAAAAAGGAAGCGACGCGACACGCGCCTGTCTGAACGCACTTGTTTATGTTTTTTTTCTGCCTATCGGTTATAGAAATGAATATATTTGGATTTAAAATTTGGGCATTGTAGAGTTGGAAAAGTTGAGATTTAGTGTGTGGGTAGGTTAGGAAATAGAATAAGAGAATTTTTGGAAAATATTTTCAAGAAAGATTTAGGATTTTTCATTTAATGTATTGAAGTCCACTCAAGCAACGTTACTGCTGGCAACTAGTATATACCATTATACATATGTGTTTAAATTTTTTTCAAGCAAGATTAAATTACTAATTGAGGCCAGTCGTGGCGCAGGAGCACAAGTGTGTGACTGTAAACGCGACTGGTTGTGAGTTCGTTCCCTACTCGAGGAAATGAAAAATTTATTTAAATTTATATTTTCATTTCATCGGTCTAGAGGCAAAACACGGCGTTGACTTCTGCAACTCAACACTAAAAATGGGGAACGGAGTGTCTTAACACTAGGCCCCCTCTGCCTATCCGGCTGTGTGTGGGATACAGCGTGAAGCTGATTTAATTATTTTTTTCGAATAACTCCTAAATAATGCAATACAACAGAATATTTCACGATATCAGCCACTAAATCCTAATACACTCTAGGATTAAGCCAGGTCTGAATAATTACTATTAGTAATTATAGTGAGCTTGTTTAGATTGTTATTGAATATTTCAGTACAATTTGGAACAATAACTAGGCAGAGAATTGCCTTCAAATTATATATGTATTTGTTTATTTGTTATAGCATATCAATAATACTCAAAGGTAGGTTTAATTCTAATATTATTTCATTACTAGCTTTCATCATACAGGTCTGCTTGCGTAAGGAACTAAGAGAATAGAGAGAAGAGAGGTGTCCCAGGTAACTCTAACCTCAGGTGGAGCTACCTCGACAAGATTAATATGATATAATGTGGCCTATAGTATTCCTCGATGGACTAATAAATAAAAATAATGTTTTAATTTAAACCAGTCGTCCCTGATTTTAGAGCTTTCAATTACAGAATAAAATAAAATATATAAATCAAATTTACTAACACTGACCATCAATTTTCCTATTATCTGTTCGTGGATATTATTAAA
Organism: Heliconius erato x Heliconius himera; assembly: GCA_013421005.1. Taxonomy (NCBI): domain Eukaryota; kingdom Metazoa; phylum Arthropoda; class Insecta; order Lepidoptera; family Nymphalidae; genus Heliconius; species Heliconius erato x Heliconius himera. The sequence goes on along the minus strand of JAATLQ010036644.1, from coordinate 35,531 downwards.
GTTAGAAGAAAGTAAAAAACCTAGGGGTCAATCGTAGCGAATGCCTAGAAGTCGGTCTTGGCGCAGGAGTACTAGCGTGCGACCGTAAACGCAACAGGTTCGATTTCTACTTGAGGAAACGAAATATCTAATATTGTCATTTCTTGCTCTGGTAATAGAGCAAAGCGTGGCATTTAATTCCGCCGCTCAACACGTAAAACGTCCTGAATTCGACAGAAAATGGAAAACGGAACGGAAAAAAAAATACCTGCGTAAATATTCATTATTGGTTTCTTTATTTTGTGCTTTATAATTGCGTAAAGTAAATACTGAAATAATTTCGCAATGGCAACCATAACGGGGCCCGCGTACATCCGCGCCGCCGTTACATCCATGTAATAAAAGGTAATTACAGCGTGCGCTCGTTTACAAGTGAACGTTCAGAGATGTTTTGTGTATATGAGTACGCGTGGTGCTGCTCCAGATGCGCGCTCGCCGGCGGGTAGCCTTCCAGAACACGTCGCTTTGAAGAAATGTAATAATTTGAATATATTATTTAGAGTTTTCCTTTGAATCGGCTGTTGTACGGTGGTGTTGTGGTCTCATTGTGGAAGGGAATGTGTGATATGCTGTTCTGCTGTTTGCTTCTTGCGGGCGGGATGCAGGCCGCTGTTGTCCTTGTATAATATGTAGAAGCAACTTTTTGTGAAGATACTGATCATATGGCCCCTTATGATATTTAGGATTAGGATTTTATAATTTTTGTTTTAATCAGTATCTTAAAATGGTCAGTGCATTGTTATATTATTAGTAAAAAATCACCGATCAAATGTGAGTCGAAGTTGTATATAAAGAGTTCCGTCCCAATTTCAGGATTGTCAACGGGAAGTATAATTTATAAGTTAAAACTTAAATTTTTGCATGAAATTAAATACAATTATAAATATATAGTTATTTTTTTCTAGAAAATATCTATAAATATTCACTTTTTATATTTTTCCCTTTATTTTAACCTTAATTTAATTAAACAAATTCTCACTTCTTGCCAAATTTACAATTGTAGATCTACGGGATGTAGATAGATTTTGGATTGACGAACCGTAGACTAGTATATTTGATATTAATTGCAGATTGATACATCCACACGGTCTCCAGACACATGCTCTAGACAGGCGGACAACAAAGAGATCCTATAAGGGTTCTGGTTTTTTCTTATGGGGTACGGAACCCAAAAAATATTTATCCATATTCGTAGACGACTGGGCCTGTATAAGAAATGAATCAAATGCAAATTAATTTTAAAAAATCTGTTATAATTAGTTTAGCTTTATTATATTTATCTACATATACGCTGGTTAAAGTAATTTATATCTCTGTAAGTATGTGCGTTTGTAAAAAGTCTGCAAATAATTATTTTGATGATGTTTCTTTCAAAAAGTACAATAGTGTAATTCCCATTCAAAACGACTCGCTCTTTTGTTCTCATCTTTTGTGTTTTACATGAAACTAATTAATTAGGTTTTTTATGATATAATATAAAATAAAGGTTTTAATATATTATTTATTAAAATAGAAAAGGTGATATTTAAAGTTACTGACATTGTTTTGAAAACAGTTTAAAGAAGGGGTTGCCTCTCCAAAATGATATAAAATTTAAAATATAGATCTATATACTTTATGTGAAATTGAGTGTTTCAGCGGCAGTCAGTGGTCTGTTCTAAAACTTTCTAATGAGAGACTGAAATTTAAAAAAATAAACTCGTATTGCACAGCAGAAAATGTCACAGAAATGAACAGCAGTCGTATCGAAACATTGAAGACCGATAAGTTTTTTAAAAAGGGAAACAAACTTTTCATTTCTGGGTCGCGCGTGAGTGCAGAACTCCTCGACTGGCTACACTTAGTGCGGTATTGGTATTTCTATTTTTTATTCGCAATGTGCTATTTGATAGAGTTTAAATAATACAGTCTAGTAGCCTTACAAAATTAGAAATAACCAAGACTTTTGACACATTCTAAGTGCCCGAGATAGCTCTGATCGTTGGTACAGTGGATGACATCGTAACGACTGACGTGTTAAAATATTGCATATAGCCTTCCTTAATGTATAAATAATCCAGCATAAAAAGACATATTCTATTCTAACCAGTAGTTTCTGTTTAGCCCGATGTCGTGAATTCGAGAGAACAGTAAAGAAGGAAATGTTTTGACACTAGCTGCTCCCTGTCTAAACTGCTGACCATATAAGTTTCACTACATTTTACTATTCTTATCAGCTTCATCCCGCACATAAGAAGGTAGGCAGAGGGAACATACTGTTAAGACACTTCGTTCCCCACTTCTGCCGAATTCTGGAGGCATTGCGTGTTGAGTGGTAGATCTCAACGCCGTGCTTTGCCTCGACACCAGAGCGAAGAAATGAAAATATAAATGTAAGTAAATATTTCATCTCCTCGAGTGGGGATCGAACCCACAACCAGTCGGTTTTACAGTCACACTCCGTGCTCCTGCGCCAAGACTGGCCTATTCATATATTTTATATAATGTATTGGTCTCAACCGCTTGCGGCCGCACCGTGTGTACCTACACCAGCGGTGATATAAATAGAGACGGAAGCGCGTCCCGAGTTGAAGCAGTAGCCGGTAATGACAAACCAAACATCGTAATTCACTGAGAGAAGATACCTCGCGTCTGAATCACACTCCATCCGCTTTGCCGCTTTAAAGGAATTTCTGTAGAGCCATCACAATATATCACAGCTTAGAGTCGAGTTCGTGTAAGAGACGCGTGCTCCGATAAATGTAAATATATCGATATCTTTTCTCGATAAAAGTATTGGGGTATTCTCGTCTTTGCGCCTGCAATTAGACTGATTATAGCCGTAGTATTGTATTGAAAAACGACTTTAATAAAATGTATTGGTGCGTGTGAAATATAATGGAAATTTTACTTCGAAATATAAGTCGTGTACAGTCGTGGTACAGTATACATGTGAATTCTGGAAGCATTGTCGTCGCATTTTACCTCGACACAGAGCGAAGAAATTAAAATATTAAATCTTTCATTTTCTCTGTAAATCGAACACACACTGTCGCGTTCACAATCACACGGTCCTGCCTCTGCACTACAACTGACCTCAATTATTATGTATTTTAGTTTTTGCAAGTATATGTTTATAAGGAAGACTATCCCTGCTCACCTTAATAAAATAAAACATTACGAATATAAATGAAAAATAAATGGAAACACAAAGTTCCACAACGTGAAGTATGAATATGAAATATTCTAAAGTAATGCTTTACTTACGCTAACACTCGAGCTCTATTCTTTGTATACCTTCTTTATGTTATACCTACACTTTATTAATAAAGATAAATGCTAAGTTAGAAAGTTTCATAATGGTTTAATTAGAAGTATTCTGGACGCTTACAAATACATTTCTATAGAAGAACACAGTGGATTAAAGTTTTATTGATTTCTGAACTCTAACGACATTCAATAAAAGCAACAACGGATTGAACGACGACAACCTATACTTATTGTTCGTAATTTTAACTTCCAAATTATTGCCGACTGCGCGTTTGCGCGATTGCGCGACTGATTGTGGGTTCGATACCCATTCGAGGTAATGCAATGTATACTACAAAACAGTAAAAAAATATGTCTGCACATTGAGTATATCTCCTTGTGAAAAAACAATATAAAGGGGCTTAAAATAACTAATAGAACTTGAATATATATATTTTTTTGTCTGGCTGTCTGTCAAATTATAGGATTATATTGCTTATCTGTATCAAAGGTATCATTGTCACAGATAATTAAATATGTATTTGTTTAAAATTGATTTTAAATAAATAAGTCCCGCTGAGTTTCTTGCGCCGGTTCTTCTCAGGTCTGAGGCATTAAATTTAGTGAACTAGTGGTAAATTATTTGACGTTCAAAAAATGAAGCATGTAACTTCTTATTTATTTGAGGCCAGTCGTGGCGCAGGGGCACAAAGTGTGACTGTGAAACCGACTGGTTGTGGGTTTGATCCTCACTCGAGGAGATCAAATATTTACTTAAATTTATATTTCCATTTCTTCGCTCTGGTGTCGAGGACAAGCGCGGCGTTGAGTTCTGCCACTCATCACGCAATGCCTCCAGATTCGGCAGAAAGTGGGGAACGGAGTGTCTTAACACTAGGTTCCCTCTGTCTACCCTGCAGTGGGCGGGATACAGCGTGGAACTGATTTATTTATTTATTTTATAATGTGAATCGTTTTTGTGTTTTAGTAATTGTTTTAATTAGGTACCTCATACGTACATTTTAATATGTGATGGAAAGTTATTTTAAATTAAGTTAAAATTCGATTCAGCAAAATACAATAAACAATAACATTACCGAGAAAACAACCACATTGTGCTGCGAACTGAAAAGTTTTGTAGTGACAGCAAAATAATGAAATTATTTCATATTAGTTTAGTTCTTGTTACAGATTTACGTTTGAATTCTAACTTTTAAATATTTTCTTTTTTTTATGTTTTTTTTTAGCTTCACCCTGTATTCTGCAGTAGCAGGTTAGGCAGAGGGAGCCTAGTGTAAAGACTTTTCGCTTTATTCTGAAGACACTAGGACGAAGAAATGAAAAAAAATTGCTATTTCAGTTTCTCGAGTCAGGATCGAATCTACAACCTGTCGTGGTTATAGTCACACGCTTGTACCTCTGCGCCACGACTGGCCTCTAAATACATTATATATACCTATTTTATACTTAGAATAGGAGAAAAAACTTAGTAAGAAATGACTTCCTACGCTACCGGGCAAGAAGTTTGCATGTCGGCGGTTAAGTATAAGTTTACTAAATTAAGTACAAAACTTATAACTTATTAATTAACATTGTAATTTAGTAATTAGTTCTACGAATAAAAGTTCTAATGTACTTTGACTCGCCAACTCATAAAATTGTATAATTTACCATCCCCCGCCATTTTATCAAAACACCGTAAAGTTATATGTAAAGTTCTGTGAAAGTTTATTAAAAGCCATGTTTATACAGTGTGTTCTTAAATGAACATCAGACTTTCTATATGTACTTCATAATCTACACTTACAATGAAATCATAACTGATCGGTGTCTGTACATGGAAGATATATGAGAAAATTAATTATTGTTCGGGGCATTTGACGATGTAATAGTTTGTCTGTGCGTTTGTTCTCGCTAATCTCAATACGCTAATCTTAGACAACTTTACCGATTTAAATGCAGCTTGCACTATTGTATTTTGGCAAACTTCCTTTTACATGTTGTGTTTGTTTTATTACAATCGGATTATAAATAAAGAAGTTTTATCATATTATGTTATTCGACAAAATTGAAATAAATAAATAAAAATAGGAATTTTGTATTGAATTGGCTAAAACTTTACTTTTCAATATAGACACTTTTAAAATGATATTATTATTAGAAAACTGAGATAATCCAGATAAGTAAATTAATAAGTATATAGTTCAAGAGAACGAAGCCGCGAGCGGGTCGCTAGTATGTAACATAACCGTGTAGTTGCGGTGCGAGGCGCGGGAGCGGTCAACATTAAGTTTACTTCGGTGTAAATAGCTTGTCGTCTGATTTACATATCTCTCAGGTGCTTATACCATTAATTTAGTATCACCATTCCTTACTCGTGTTATTTGCCATTTGCCATCACTTCTAAAATAACTTCGACACTTGTATCAAATATAGATAGGTATGTGTATAAACTAATTTCTCGGGAACAATATAACTTAAATAAGTTTTGTTTACACCTATACGGCTGACGTCGTAGCGTAGAGCACCGTGCGATGTAAATGTTGCGTAACTGTATACAGAAGTTTCCGCGTCGGGCGAATTTATGGCTACTCTGTAGGAAGACCACCGCGCCGGCCGCTAACTAGTGTTAATTGGCGGGGGTCGGTGACCGCCGCGTGGGCGTCGTAGAACAACATCTTGTAGAAGCCTAAACTAAAACAGCTGTCTCGTGTTTAGGATTTTTGAATTTAGCGTTTTTTTTTATTTCAAAAGCTTTTGAAGTCTCGTGTACTTGTATAATTTGATTGTTTAACTCAATAATCTATTGAATATTATTACTATTAATTTGATTTTAGAGAAAAAAAGCATTTGTGGCAGAGATGAAGAATTCTGTAGAATTTGTTTTGAAATCTTATATAATATAATTTTTTATTTTTATTTTAAATACTATAGTGACTATAACTTTTAAAACGGTAAAAATTGGTATTGACGTATATAAACGATGCCTTAAACAGTACTTACTAGCTTTAGCTTTAACTTAATTTATAAAAGGACAATATGATAAGTTTATATGTATTTATTTTTGTTGTGTGTATGTATGTATACGTGTATGTATATATAAAACTATTTTGTATTCACTTTGTTGATTTTTATATTTCTTAGTAGTTTTTGCAAATTTCTGCATTCTTTTATAATCCTTCTAAATTAATCCTTCTGTTTTTCTTTTGGTTGCCTATAAGAAATCACATGTTGATCGTTATAATAATGAAGTGTATTCTATTTTATTCTTATTTGTGCAATATAGTATTTTTTTTTCAGCTTCACTCTGTATCCCATAGATAGTAGGCAGAGAGAACCTAGTATTAAGACACTCCATTCCTCACTTTCCGCTAAATTCTGGATGCATTGTTTGTCAATTAGCGAAACTCAAAGCCACGCTTTACCTACCTGGTACCAAAACGAGGAAATATAATAATAGTAAATATTTCATTTCCTCGCGTGGGGATCGAACCCACGTTTATAGTCTTCGCGTTTCACGTCACACGCTTGTGCCTCCGCGCCACGAATGGCCTCACCGGAAAGCTAACTTTTTAATATAAATATAGTAAACTATAACGCTATATCCAACATAAATAACCAGCACACTTCATACTCGTCACGTTACGACAGGACGACTCAATTACTAAGTCAAAGTTAACAACAATTAGTTAACATAATTAATGTGTTAGTTGACGTAAGATTGCTTGTTAGCAGCTGTGACGTACAGATACGTCAATTTCCTTTAATGTACAGTCATTTTCTTATGTAGAGTCGTTTGGGGAACCCGAAATGTATTAGAGTAACACAATAACAGAAAATTTAAGGGTTACGGAATTCAAAGTAACCCACAACGTAAAATCTTCTAAAAATATTTACCTCTTCCGAGCCCCAGCCGTAAACTCGTCCAAAATGTGGCTACATTGATACAATATTACGAAAATTTCTGACATTTTGCCATTTGGCCCTTTTTAATTAAAATAAATAAAATGTTCACTTTATGTTTGGTCTTTGTACGAAAATATATTTTTATCTTTTTAGTTGTGCTAAAAGAATTGGTATAGAATTTAATAGTATAGACCTTTGGAATTCTTTTGGCAGCGTTTACATTTTTAGGATTTTATGATCAGCAAATTGTTATGACCCATAATCTGAATAGTTATACAAAATAGATATCTCAATGAAACTATTTTAACCGGATTAATCGCGTATATTTAAAAAAAATTAAATTAAATTAGCTTCACGCTGTATCCCGCACACAGCAGGGTAGGCAGAGGGAACCTAGTGTTAAGACACTCCGTTCCCCACTTTCTGCCGAATTCTGGAGGCATTGCGTGTTGAGTGGCAGAACTCAACGCCGCGCTTAACCTCGACACCAGAGCGAAGAAATGGAAATATAAATTTAAGTAAATATTTCAACTTCCTCGAGTGGGGATCGAACCCACAACCAGTCGGTTTTGCAGTCACACCTCGTGCCGCTGCGCCACGACCGGCCTCCGTAATTATATAATATTTAAGACGTATATTTAAGACTTTACATTTTGGAAACCCGACGTTTCGAACACTTTGCATTAGTCCGTCGTAGAGTCTACCCGTGACTCGTACCCGTTAGTCTACCCGTGACTTACTACTACTGTAAAGTATTCGAAATGTCGGGTTTCCAAAATGAAAAATCTTAAATATACGTGATTATTCCAGTTAAAATAGTTTCATTTAAAATGTGTAATAATCGAGAAAATCAAAGAACTTATTAGTTATCTCAATCTTTATATACGACAATTTTTTTATCAAGTATCAGTACTTGTTTTACTTGAAAAATCCGTATTTATTGTAAATATTATATGAAATTTGCATAATTAAATTAAAACTACATCCGATTAGCGAAGCAACAAAACAGTTCACGTTCAACGTTGTTTTATAATAATATAAATGCCCAAACAAGCGCAATGAAAACTTTCAAATTAGGAATAAACATACAGTACATGTGACGGCATCAGGCCGCGCCAGGGGAGATACATCTAATTTATACCATTATTATTCCGCTTGGATCGACCCGCATCTGCTGGAAATTTTAATTTACCCAACAAACATATAAAATAGGGAATTAAAAGTGAATAGAGACAAGTTTATTTGAGGTATGTTAGAGCATTCAGAGCAGAGATCGTGATAAAGTACACTGATAAGAAGTCAGTTGCAGCGTTTCGTGTTTGATGTTGCCGCGGCGTCCGTACGTACGACCACTTGCTACCTCTTACTACTCCATTTTTCTGTTTATACGTGCGACTGCGGGACTTTCACGCAAACAATATTTGTTTATTTTTTATTTATTTGTTTATTTATTTATTCATATAAATCTTAACCTAATACAATGATGGCTTATATATTAACGATATTACAATTTTGAAGGTAAAGCTAACAAAAATTGATAGAAAACTACCCTCCGAACTAGTTTTACTGTATGATGGCAGGATAGTATTCCTCGCATGGTTGTTTTTTTCTTGTAGTAGGTATATGTAAAAAGTTTAGATGTTGCCACTTATTGGTTTAAATTTTCTTAATAATTATATTACTAACAAAGAATTAAAAACTTTTTTTTTTAACGGTTACGTTTAGAGCATTATATATGTCTATAAAATAATTATATAATATATGCTTAGAGAGTTTTATGTATATATAAAAAAAATAAAGAAATACGAATTAATGAATCCAAGAAGAATTTTTATGATAGATACACAAAGAGGTTATATATAAATAAAAATACTCGGCAATTACTAATAATTGTGTGGAAATATAACCTATATCTTCTATCTCAATAAAAGAAAACGGTTATACCCATATAAAGGTGAATTCGACGCGAATCGACGCTGAATAGCTCAAATAGTTCTGTGTGATATAATCGTCGTAAAATAGAAGGTCTCTTTTGATTTTCAAAGGTGGAAAGGTTCAGTCTTGTGATATCGTAAAGAGAGCTTTGAATACTTCGTGAAAAAATTGGTTTATGAAAATCCTTTAGAAAACGTTGAAAGGAATTCGAGACGGATTAGTTTCGGTAAATATCTAATTAACGAACATTCAATACGTTTCGTTCGCAACTCGGCTGAGGGAGAACGCTCCTTTAGGAATAAATGTTTATAATATGTTCTTTTAAATTATTTATTTTATCCTGATGTATAATAAAACCATAACCAGAGGCCAGTCGTGGCGCAGGGGCACAAGGTGTGACTGTAAAACCAACTGGTTGTGGGTTTGATCCTCACTCGAGGAGATGAAATATTTACTTAAATTTATATTTCCATTTCTTCGCTCTGATGTCGAGGACAAGGGCGGCGTTGAGTTCTGCCACTCAACACGCAATGCCTCCAGAATTCGGCAGAAAATGGGGAACGGAGTGTCTTAACACTAAGGTCCCTCTGCCTACCCTGTAATGTGCGGGATACAGCGTGAAGCTGATTATAATAAAATAATTTTATTCGTATTATAATACATATAATAATAGGTAAAGTGTTGCGACAAAAGGTAGATTTTATACATTTTAGGTATATTCAAATTTTTAAAATGACTTTTCAGACAATACTGTATCGTTCACGACATGCACTAATGGAAATACTATGCAGACCACAATATTTTAAATGCAAATCACCAACAATTGAGGTAGAGACGTGGTTGAGGATGCCTCGTTAGTAGAGCGGAAGTCATGATCTCTCGGTAAAGTAGTGAGGGATCTGACGCAGACCATAAGAGCTTAACGTCCCTGAGGCACGCCACCAATATGTAAAAATGTACACATTACACGAGTATGTAGTAGAAAACAACAGCCTCTAAACACGCGATGATTAAAACACAAAACATACATTTATTTCTTACGGTAATAAAGATGTAGAGCTACTTCTGTAATTTGATTAATCTTAACAAATGGTATAAGTTATATGAAAAGTTAAAACTTACCTTCCAAACCAAAATTACCTACGACTTTGTCGCATATCGTTTTTACATTAATTAAAATATGATATTATAAAAATATTATTATAATCTTAGACTGTTCTTTATGGCATAGAAAATTTATTAAGAAACATTTATCGTTCTCTAAGCAATATCTAGATTTAAATAAAAAAAATAATAGGCGCAGGAATAAGGAATCGAATCCACAACCTGTCGCATTTACTTGTCCACAGCCGCACGCCTGTGCCCTTGCGCTAAGACTGACCTCTATTTTCTGTGGTTCACTTCCTAATAATGATTATATTATTATAAATATACGCCATCACAATTGTCAGACCAAAAATAATATCTGGCATCAAACAACATAGTAGTGTTATAGAGAACGTATAGCAGAATACAGGCGCTCTATCGTAGAAGATAAATCATTTACATCTAAATTGGGCGTCCTTTGGTGAACTGAAATAATTGAACATCGCCTCTAAGTTACTTTGTATTTGCTCTTGTTTCACAACCGACTGAGTATAGTAACGTATAATTTAAATTACCGTAGCTGTATCGTAGAGTTGTTGATGTTTGTGTTGGCTGTCATCGCGAGCGACGTGCGTCCTAGTTAGATTAAACCTATTATAAATGTCCTGTTATTTGTATCTGATCGTATCTCGGGCAAAGGCTAACAAGGCGTCACCTCGAAATGAGCGTGGGGCAGGTGAGAGACGAGGGTGGGGTAAGCGGAGAAGGGGAAACCTGTAGACTCTACATTGGCCACAATTTAAACAAGACGAACATCGAGTTCTGTAAAACGAGATATTCACAAAATAATATATTAACAAAATTAAAAGCAAAGCTTTAGCAGCAACGCACATACACATACTGGTTACAGTATTTAATAATTATTATTCCTTAGTTTTATTATTATAAAATAATAATTATTTACGAATACACTATTTAAAACATACAAAAAGGGTATCAGCTAACAAAATTAAAAGACCATTGACGCAGTAAACACGTAACGTAAGGAAAGGCCAGTGATATTAAATACCTACTCTAGTGTAGTACGACAAGGACGCAGCGGAAATCAATGAAGGCGAAAATAGAGTCACGGTCACGGTTACACGCTAACGAGGCGCCCCAGCGCGCTATAGCACCCCCGCGCGTCTCTACCTGCTTTTATTTTACATACAAATATTTTTTTAGCATTTAGTCCATGTATCTCCTATATATTGCAAGATGAGTAGAAAACCCAATGTTAGGACATTCCGTACTCTGTTCGTTCATTATTTTTTCTTTATTTTTTTTCCTCTTCTGAGTGTGGTATTTACCACGAAAAGGCAAATAACAATAATTTTATATACATTAAATCATTTTTCAGTATTAGAATTGAACTCACAATTATCTACAGACACCCCTGGTTCTATTTCCGATATACATATAGGTATAAATATATAATTCGCACCTTCCTTTCCCAAGGAGCTCGGCCTCGGCGATAGCGCGTAATATACGCTAATCTTTGATGCGGTGACGCGTACGTTGAGATAATGTGATTCTCTGGAACAAGAGGCTTAATATCAAGTTGAGATTGTCATTTAGCTTTAGTGCTTTCTAACGCGGCTAAAATCGGAGCTTTTAAGCTGCACCATATATAAATATAACGAAGGAATGTAAAGTGTCCATAGTAATCTTTTTAATTGTTGTTTTGATTGCTTTGGTTGATGAGCTGTACATGTATTGTTGAATAAAATGTTGACACAATATTTTTTTAGCTTCACGCTGTATCCCGCATGTAGCAGAGTAGGCAGAGAGTGCCTAGTGTTAAGATAGAGTATCTTCTCTCAATCCCAATATTCTCCAAATTCTGGAGGCATTGGGTATTGAGTGGCATAAATCAAGGCCGCTTTGCCACGACTTTGAAGTAAAAAAAATAAAAAAAAATATTTCACTCTACATATTATATTATGAAATGTTTTTCGAGCTACTATGAGGCATAACGAAAAAATTAACAAACTTACAAAAGTTGTTAACTTGAAGGTGATCGACCTCTTTGTAAGTGTGAAGTTTTAAGAAGTAAATTTAAAACGTAACAGCACATAATTCAACATTTGTGAAACAATTTACGAAGTGTAAAAAAACTGGAAGCGCTAATGTTTAGTGTTTCTTGTTTGACTACCGCTAAATGAGACCATCGAACTCATTCTGAGTACTTCTTTAGAGTCATTCCTTGGCGATTTACCGATCTCGGGTGCAGCTTCACGCTCTATCCCGCACACAGCAAAGTAGACAGAGGGAACTTAACGTTAAATTACTATCTATTTTCCATTTTCCGCGAAATTCTTAGGGAATTGCGTGTTGAGTGACGGAACTTGATTTATTTATTTATTTTAATCACCAACACAGCGTACACTAACAATTTATACAGAAAAAGAAAATCATACAATTAATTACAAAGTGTCGCCGCAATTATAGGCGATAATATAATAGGCATATTTTACATATACAATAGTATTTTTAAAAATTTTTAAGAAACTAAACTAAGCATACACTTTAAGAAAACTTATATATATAAATCATCGATAATATGCTTAATTTAATCAATAAGAACATTAACAAATAATATGATATTGTTATTTAAAAGAAAGAAAAAAAATGTATATAATTAAAAAATGCCTAGTAGCCTAGATACCAGAGTAAAAAATGCAAATATAAGTTTAAATTAGTATTTCATTTAATCGAGTGGAGATCGAACCCACAACCAGTCGTTTACAGTCACACACTTGTGCCCCTGTACCACGACCGGCCTGTGCAGAAGAGCGTTATCGTGACAAGCCAAAAGTTTATCCCTTTCAGACTCTACACGCGGTTTAATGGCCCTAGATCTAGGCGCTTCAGGTAATATCTTCGACCTAATTTAGTACTTTCAGCGATAAGAGCTCGGGGAATAGGCGAGGTTAAGGTGAGAACCGAGCTCTTACTTGTGGTAGAGCCTTCCCACTGGATTGTGCCTATTTACACTAGTTAATATAGCTATGGGTGTTTATGTTTGAAGGCTTTTAATGTAGAGATTATTAATAAAAATGCTAAAAGTATTTATACATAAGTTATACATACGTTATGTTACTACTATATTTATGAAAAATTAAATAAAATTATAACGTATTTATAGAGAAAAAAATGTGTATTGTGGCCGTTATGGCGCAGACGCTGTTGTGGATACGACTCCTATTCGATGAAGTGAATTATTTTCAATTTTTTTTGAACTGGCGATAAGGCAAAATATGGTACTTGAACACGAAATGTCTCGAAAAATGGGCGGAAAGCGGGGAACGGAGTGATTTAACTCATAGTTTCCTCAGCCTATCCTGCTATATATAGGATAGAGCGTGAAGCTGAAAAAGAATTATTAATTTAATATAAACTTCAAAGTTCAAACTATTCTATTAGACCAAAAAATGCTTATTTAACTTTACTGAAAAGCAAGCGATAACTTAACATTATATGCATATTGTATTTAAAATTTAAATAGTTAATTTGTCTACATAGTTTATGTGGGCGTGTCACGCTGACCTCCGTCTGTCGCGGGACAGCGTGACAGCGCGGGACAAACAATTACTACGCACGTACTCTGCGTACTCTACAGTCTATATAAAGCAGGTCTAACGCAATTCAGAGCTAACCGACTCGCTGTTACTGAATTATTCATCGTGTCAAGTTATTTCACTTTGTGTCATTTATAACGTTTTCGGAAGTTTTACATTATATATTTATACTAAAATAATTTTATTGGCTTATTAATTTTTTTGTTTCTTAGAATATTACTTTTTTTTCAGTTTCCAGGCTGTATCCTATATATAGCGTGGTAGGCATAGGGAATCTAGTATTAAAATACTCTTTCCCACTTTGCGTCAAATTTTTGAAGCATTGCGTGTTGAGTTGCGGAACTCAACGCCGTGCTTTTTGCTTTAGCACAAAAGCGAAGAAATAAAAATAATATTTTATTAGTGCGTAACCGTGCGTAATGATTTTCCATAGATGCTCACTAATAAAATTTTATGAATAGTGTAAAACTACGGTCATGATGAGTTCTGCAAAAACATACTCAATTAATATTTAATAATGTAAACAAGACTGTCACGTAGGGTGCAGAGAGGCGGCTAATGGGACGCAGTTTCAGGATATTAGGCGTAATGTAACGGACAACAAGGCACGTCCCGGCCCCGACACGCTGTTACGCTGACGCAGGCCTTTGACGCGCCACTTAATGTGCATAATTGAGGAGTTCGCCCTCCGTCCTCCGCCCTCCGCCCTCCCTTCTGCACCTTTGTCCTTGCCAAAAAAAGTAGGCAATGGCGTAAAAATTTTAACTGAAAAGAACGAGAAGAAGTAGCGGTCGGTCTTTTTTTGGAGAAATATTTCGCATACATTTAAGAATATTTTTGCATACTTGTTAAGAAACCCATATAACATTTTTAATTATTTTTAAATCCTTGGATTTAAATGATATTGGGAAAACTTATTTTACTGGCAATGAGTACCAAACACAACATCGTATATACTCTCTAAAGCCATTGCGTTCATAATTAATTAAAATAAGATAAGATAGGATAAGATATCTATTTTAAAAAAGAAAATAAAAGAAAGTGAAAAAGAAAATGAAGATGTACTCATAGAATATATTTGAGGCAAACATTGTCAAGTTTAACGACGCAGCGCAACTTCACAGCCGCCGCGCCGCGCCGGAGTAATGGCTCGAGCGACGGAGTGGAGTAATGGTTCTCAATTGAGTAATCACGTCGATCGTAGGTCAAGTATCGGAAAGCGGACAGTTCTGAGATAATAGCGAAAACTGTACTAACACCAGTAAACGTGATTATATGTGTCGATTTATATATAATACTACCCGCTTGCGGCTTCGCCCGCTTGTACGCCATAATCATTAATTTAGTAATCTCCAAGACTTTGGTTTTTGTGTTTTCTAATAATAATATCATATTAAAAACAATATGTATATGCGTAACGGTGTGTCTTAACACTAGGTTCCCTCTGCCTACCGTGCTGTGTGCGGGATACAGAGTGAAACTAATTTAATTTAATTTTAATTTTATTTTTCTATTTGATGTACATAATTTCATTTCCGTGTGGGGATTTTTTTTTATATTAAAGATATATTCATTTCTTTGGGTCAGTTAATCAAAGGAAAAAAAAGGGAAATATCATAACACACAAAGTAAAGAAAGTAAATAACAATCAAAAATAAAAATTGCTCAGGAAATGCTTAATAATTAATATATACATATATATATATATATATATATATATATATATATATATATAACTACCCTAGTGATGTATAGTTATTTCTTTAAAGAATTTCTTTAACCAATAATAACATTGTATAAATAGGCCAACACTAGCTCGGTCCATTGAGATTTAATTGCTTTAGTCTATATTTAAGTTTCCAAGTCATTAGAAAATGTGATAGTAAGAAATCTACTTTCATTCTAATTGTAATGTAAGCGACGACACGCGTGTTGGGATCGAGAAGCGGTATTTCCTATTTTTTGTGTAGTAGTGTTATGATACTCAGCTCTTCTCTTTCCGCCGATTTCTAACGGCATTGCATGTTGAGTTGCGGAACTCAACGCTGCACTTTTGCTTTGATATCAGATCGAAGAAATGAAAATATTATTAAATAGTAATTAATTTCCCCGAGTGGCTATAGAACCCACAACCGTCGCGTTACAGTGTTACGCTTGAGCTCTTGTGCCATGACGGCCTCTGTATACTGTACTTACTGTAGAAAATATATTTATGTGAACCTAATATTCTTTATCCGTTTGTGGTTTCCGCCGTTCATCTCACATTATGGAGGAACAAATTAAATAATGTATGTACGCATAGAACGTGACCAAAATATAAGATTTGAAATCTTTACTTCTATGTTGTCGTTTTCTTCACTTTTGAATGAAATGTTTATTTATTTTGAATCAACTTATATCTTTTTATTTCTTGGTATAAATCTATTTAGACATGTATTATTTGTCCTCATTTTTTATTAGTTTCACGCTGTATCCCGCACACAGCAGGATAGACAGAGGGACCCTAGTGTTAAGACACTCCGTTCCTCACTTTCTGCCGAATTCTGGAGGCGTTACGTGTTGAGTGGCAGAACTCAACGCCGCGCTTATTCTTGACACCAGAGCAAACAAATGGAAATATACATTTAAATAAATATTTAATCTCCTCGAGTGGGGATCGAATACGACTTGCCTCAATTTATTAATATAAATATTATGATCAATAAGAGGCCAGTCCAGGCGCAGAGGCACAAACGTGTGACTGTAATCGCGACAGGTTGTCAGTTCTATTCCCCTTCGGAGAAAACAAATATCATTTTTATCATTTCCTCGCTTTGGTGTCGAGGCAAAGCGTAGTGTTGACCTCCAACACACAGAATTCAGCGGAAAATGAGGAGCGGAGTGTCTTAACACTAGGCTCCTCCTGCCCACCCGTCTACATGCAAGATACAGCGTGAATTAAAAAAAATAGTACGTAAATAAATACCTACTGTATACCTAAGCCATTTTCATTACTAAAAAAATAAAATTATAAGAACAAAAGCTGGTGTGGAATTTGGCAGAATTTGGCGCGTGACATATGACCGGAGGATGGATCGCCGTAAATGGCCGTTTAATCCTCACAGAATCTTTTTCTTCGCCATTGCCTCCGACCTCCATTCTTCAAAGTTGGGATTATAGGCGAGGTGTGACTGTCGAGCAGTCCATCTTACGAGTTTAGTGCGATCGAGGTATTATATATTTGAAAATATAATAATTCTTTGTTTTGTGAGTGCTTTTTTTTGTATTTATTTTTTTCATTTTATTTTTCATTATCAGCTTTACACTGTATTCCGCACATAGTAGGGTAAGCCCTCTACTGCAGGATTTTACGAGGCATAGCGTAGTGAGTGGCGGAACTTAACGCCGGATTTCTTATTATATAAGAATGTTATAAAATTGGGAATATTGACTCTGTTAAAGTTTTCGTTAGCGATTTCATATATTTGAATGTAACGATGTAATCCATCTACTTTGAATTCCTGGTCGGAAACCGTTTATTATATTATATGTTATATTTATGAGTTAAAATTACATTGATACAAGACGATTATATGTTTAGAATTTTAGTAAAAAATCAATATTGTAATTCATTAACTAAGCTCAAAGAGTAAACTTTAAACAGACTATACGAGTTACAAATGTTAGCGAGGTTACAGTAACGTGCGTCTTTGACCGCAGAAGGTGATTATAACAGATACGGCAGACTATAATGGAATCTCTATTGATATTGTTTAATAGATTTGGGCTTCCATTTCTAATATAGATTGATGGTAATATGATGGCTTTTTATCTTTCGTATATAATTAGATGTCTATAAAATATTTTTGTTATAGTTAAATACACACACAAATATTCTTATACTGTGAGCCTAGTTAAGGCGACGACGTTAAGGTACATGCGAGCGACTGTAAGCGACAGGTTGTGGGTTCAATTTTCTCTAGAGGAAATTAAATATTAAATATTTTATTTTTTTCAATGCTTCCAGAATTAAGCGGAAAGTGGATAAAGGAAAAAAATGTTCGCATACTATCGCTTAAAAACTAACTTTACACGTAAGAAATTGCAACTATTCCGAAACTTTTTTTGTAAAAAAAAAACAAACAAAATTTCCTAATAAAACTGAGCAAAGCGATTTGATTTGATAAAAAAATATTTTCCACTACGCACAAAAGCTAAAAAAATGTAGAAAAGTTTGATATTCAATGCCTTGCAAATTTGATAGCGTCCTCACCTCGGTCGTGTAACGTCTCCCGGCGGCTGCAGCCCGACTCCGCGATAATTGCCATTATTTACCAGCGAATTAAGCGACGACGAGACCGCTGTTTACTAAACTACTGTACTATATACTTATACTGTATGTGGAACTGTAAATTTACTTTGTGATTCTGTTGAAGTGTTGAGTTACGTTCCTTTAAGTTTCTTATGTAGGTTTGTTTGTATATAATTATTATCAGTTTAGATGTGTTTTGTATTTATTTATATATGTACAAGTTGTATGAGCTACAGGTTGAAGGCTGAAGAAAATCGTAAATTAATTTAATCTTAATTTATTAAATAAAAAATATTTTAATTATTTTTTTTCGAAAAAAGAACTAGCTACTCAAAGTAAGGCACAATATAAATTCTGTTACTATAAAAATATTCTTATCTCTCTATATCCTACTTCTTAAAAGTCTGAGAAGATGGATGTTTGTTTCATCCAAATAATACTGAAAGGATTTAGATAAAACTTTTTAGTAATATAGCTTATACACTAAAGTAACACAGATTACAATTTATGAAAAAAAATGGTTATAATATAACAAACAATAAATTTAAGCGGGCGAAGCTACTAGTGTATGGGAAACATTCCGATTGACATTGAAATTTTCAAATTTTGAATTTCTATCCATGCACAGTACATTGTATTAAATATCTATAGAAATATAGTGAGCGTAATAAAAAGAAATTAAGCAAGTAGAAAGTTGTTTTTAAAGATAAATAGACAATATTTTCCTATAAAATTAATTTAACGGAATATCTTCAATATGGTATATCATATAGAGGCGCCATATGACGTCTCGCGACGGCCACACGGTGAGGCAGTGATTTATCTATCACACCAGATGCTGGGCTTCCTACAAAAAATACTGAACGGTATTAATATCTACATCGAGAGACGAGTATACTTCAGTTCGTGGTATCAGAGAGTTATTTATTGTTTAATATTTTTTTTTATTATTGAAGCCAGTCGTGGTGTAAGGGCACAAGCGGGCGACTGTAAATGTGACAGGTTGTGGATTCGATCCCCACTCGAGGAGATGAAATATTTACTTAAATTTATATTTCCATTTCTTAGCTCTGGTGTCAAGGTAAAGCGCGGCGTCGAGTTCTGCCACTCAACAGCAATGCCTCCAGAATTCGGCGGAAAGTGGGGAACGGAGTGGCTTAACACTAGGTTCCCTCTGCCTACCCTGCTGTGTAATAATGGGATACAGCGTGAAGCTAATTTAAAGTATTATTTCATTTACTATATTATGAGTATATAGAAGATTTGTATCTTCTATTTCTATTATTTGTGTATCGAATTAATCGAATCGAATATAGTTCTATTCCTATCCTATCCTATTAATATTACAAATGTCAAAGTTTATGAAGATGGATGTTTGTTATACTTTCATACAAAAACTACTGAACGAATATAGATATAACTTTAATTTATGTAAATATTACGTTTAATTTGGCTATAATATAATATAACAATAAGTTTAAGCGGATGAATCCACGTTTGGGTCGCTAATAACTAATAAACAGAAATTCTGTTTCGCTGGTTATCTCAAGATTTATTGTTATCATATTAAACTAGTCGTTGTCCTCGACTTTCCTTGCGCGGACTTTAAAAGGAAAATTAAGAAAAATAAACATTTCTTGCTTGCCCGTAGGAATTTTGATAAATCCTCTCTTAGTGCTCCCCTACACTCCCTAAACTACCTATATATCAAATTTCAACATTCTAAGTCCAGCAGTTTTGTCTGTGCGTCGTCTGTCAGTCACTCAGTACCGGAGTTTTATATATAGTATTTACAATCATCAAAAACCTGTTACATCTTCACTTGAGTTAGTAAAGATAGTTGGCAACTTATAATGTACATACATTATTCAGTACTATACAATAGTTTACGGTTGGCGTCTATCCGCTATATCTGTGTCGTAACGGAAATCGTAAAATTTAATGATATGCTATCTTCGCTATCGCTTCTTATTATATTTTATTTATTTTTTTTTGTTTCACGCTGTATCCCGCAAATAGCAGGATAGGCAGAAGGAACCTAATGTGACTTCGTTCTTCACTTTCTGCTGATTTTTGGTAGGTATTGCGTGTTGAGTTGCGGAACTCAACGGCTTACTTTGCCTCGTTACCAGAGCGAGAAAATTAAAATATTAAATTTATTTTTTTATTAGCTTCACGCTGTTTTCTGCACGTAGCAGGGTAGGCAGAGGGACCCTGGATCTAGTGTTAAGACACACCGTTCCCGTTCCCTACTTTCCTCTGAATTCTTGACACATTACGTCTTAAATGGCGATATTCAACAATGCGTTTCTGACATTTTACTGAATATTATCATACAGTGTATTTGTTGTATAATTAATTTTCTTATATAAACAGTTTCCGCAATTTACTTCAACAAATATAATTATATTATGATCGTTACCGACAGAGATACCCGACTCGCACTCGCGATCGCGTACAGCCTGTAATTTACTCGAACATTATAAACGAATTAAGAAACTTTACTCTTTTATATGAGTACGAGGTAAACTTTGTAGCTGATTGACGAAGTCATTAACCGTGAAATAGTTTTACGCATCGTATGATGAAAGTAAAGAGACGGTTGTGGATTCGATTCTCGTTCGGGGGCATAAGTATTCTCGCAATACACACTCAAGACGCAATGCCTCGAAAATTTGAGTGGGAAAACGAGGAATAGAGTGACTTCAACTTGACTTAAATTGAGAACAGTAGGTTTTCTTCCTACCCTACAAAGATGTGCAGAATACAGGGTGAAGCTAAAAAAATATAAAATTATTAGGTCAACACTAAAAAGAAAACGTTGAAATATTAAAACACTCAACACCCAGTACCTCCAGAACTCGGCGGAAAATGGGGACACTTCGTGTCTTAACACTAGGTTCTCTCTACCTACCTGATTTATTTTATTTTATATAAAAATGTTGCAAGAAGAAGCTATTCAAGTAATAAAATAAACGACATGAGCCTCCATCTCCGTAAGAGTTACTCAAACGATTCAGTGCTTAGGGTCACCCCTAACCTATTATGAGCAAATATCTTCTTTTGGTAACATATTTTTATTAGAAACGTAAGCTGACCTCTGGCTATGAAAATATTTTACTTGAATTCTTAGATATATATTTTATAAATATATTTTTACTCTACTGTAGATAAAATAGAACAAAAAATCAGTATTAAATTCACCCTTTAATACCGTAGATAAAAAAGGGATTCAATAACTAACCTCATTTAAAAGAAACATAAACGAATATGGAATTTAAGCCCTAAATATTTCAATTTATTCTATTTAGACATATTTTACTAATGGATTAAAGGCCAAACCAAGCCAGACCTTTGTTACGTTATACAACCTGAAAGTAAGCTCCTAACCTAACTTTCGTTTTTTCGTTTCGAATTGTTGATAAAAACTAATATTATACAAGATTTTTTTAAAAATATTTGACGTTATCCATTGTTATCCCTCTGCCAGACAACCCTTAATCTATAACGTTAACCGCAAATTGTTATAATTTCATATAAAACCTATAACAATACTTATTTAGAAAACTAATCCGTAACGTTAACCATAAATTGTTATAACTTCATATAAAACCTATAACAATACTTATTTAAAAAACCTATAAAAATTTGAACGTATCCTCCTGGAATAACATAGCAATGCTTTTAATCTAAAAAAAAATGCTAAATAATTAATACTTTCTTGGACACTGTATAGAAAATTGATAGATGTTCCATTTTCATAATCACTTCACTCAATACGGCACTTTAATCAATGTCTGTCTGTCTGTGTACCAGATCGGTATTAGTCGACATGAGGCCGTCAGTGTCGGGAGTGTCGCGGAAGTGTCGCATTGGCGCGCTGATTTCCTCTGGGGCGAGCGTGTGACGCCGGCGTGCTACCGGCGCGGCGCGGCGTGCTGCTCCTGTACTCGTACACTGTACTGTGCCTATACTTTACTAGGTGATAGATATTTGTTAAATACTATTTTTCTTTTAAATATAATATTAAAATGTCAAAATATTAACATTTAAATATTGTTGTATGAGGCCAATCGTGGCGCAAAGGTACAGGTGTAAAAATTAAATATTTATTTAAATTTATTTTTCTTTTCTTCGCTCTGATGTCGAGGCAAAGCGCGGCGTTGAGTTCCGTTACTCAGCACGCAATGGCTCCAGAATTCGGAGGAAAGTGTCTTAACACTAGATTCCTTCTGTTTTTGGGCAACTGATTGGGCAGGTGAAGCTGATCGATTGACAGATGTCACGAAAATCTATTCTTTCCGTGATGGATTCCGTATCTTCAAAATTATGTCTATCCAAAAAAAATACTTAAACAAAAAAAAAACCTGCACATCCCTCAATAAAATCACAAACACCCAGCAGCACCATCAAAACTAATACACGAACTACAATGCTTAATCATGTTATTCAGAATTGGGACTTGAAAAACGTGACCTAAATCCGATCCGAGAGGAGCGGCCAGTCCGGCGCTTGGCAGTGGCATATTGATGCTCTGTTCGTGATTCCTGCACGGCTCTCGGCCGGGATCGGTATCTACCGCTAACGTCAAACAGTAAGTTACACGGACAAGATAAATGTACCGGGTACTGTCAGTCAGACGTCGATTACACAGTGTAACTTAACTTAAGATTGATTTCTTATAAAATTGTAGTTAAATACAATTATTATTGCAAAGTACTACTATTGAGGTGACTGTAAACGTGATGGTTGTTGGTTCGATTCCCAATCAGGGGATCTCATATCTCATTTTCATTTCTTCACTCTGTAACAAAACAACAAGGTAATAAGACAAAGCGCAGCGTTGAGTTACGAAATTTTACTCGCAATACTTCAAAAAATCGGTGGAAAATGGGAAACGGAGTGTCTTAATATTAAGTTCCCTTTGCTAATCCTACTATACGCGGGATACGGCGTGAACCTGGAAAAAAAATACGACTATTATAATATTTTTAAGCTGTTATTTATAGTTTACAATGGAGAGTATAAAATTGCCGTAAAATTGACATAAAAACAATATACACATAAATACTGAATATAAATTTTTATTTATACATAACTTAACTTTTTTTTTATTGATCTGCAAATTGCTTTTACTGCACCAAAAATGCGGTTGATACTGTCAAGGGTTGAACTCGCGTCTGACTGAATCAACGTTTGGGTCGCTAATAGCTAATAAACAGAAATTCTGTTTAGGTGGTTATGTCAAAATTTAAGGTTTTTTATTGAACTTTAAAAGGAAAATTAAGAAAAATAAACATTTCTTGCTTGCCCGTAGGAATTTTGATAAATCCTTGATGATTGTGGACTTAAGTTCCACTTGGGGAAAATAAATTTATAGCTAAAATAGGCCAGAAAAATAATCTTCTCGAAGGGTTCAACTATTTAAAATGAAATATTTCGAAATAGACGAAAAATGAAAGAGAATTGAATGATGATGTCACTAGACACAGTCTACGTTGACTGCACCTGTGATACGTAAAGATAACATATAAGCAAAACATATCAGTCACTTCAAAGATAATTTTTAGTTTTAAGTAAAAAATACACCGACCATAATTGTAGAGGCCAGTCGTGGCGCAGCGGTACGAGGTGTGACTGCAAAATCGACTGTTTGTGGGTTCGATCCCCACTCGAGGAGATGAAATATTTACTTAAATTTATTTCTTCGCTCTGGTGTCGAGGTTAAGCGCGGCGTTGAGTTCTGCCCCTCAAGACGCAATGCCTCCAGATTTCGGCAGAAAGTGGGGAACGGAGTGTCATAACACTAGGTTCCCATTGCCTACACTGCTGTGTGCGGGATACAGCGTGAAGCTGACATAATTGTAAAACAATTGGCATAATACGTTCGATATCTAAAAGGACGTTTTATTAGTTTCTGAAATCCTTTTAATATTATAAACGTGAAAGTATGTGAGGACGGATGTTTGTTCCACTTTCACGCAAAAACTACTGAACGGATTTAGATGCAACTTTACAGTGATATAGCTTATACATCAGAATAAAACATAGGACTTATGTAAAGATTTTGTATAATATTGCTATAATATAACAATAAGTTTTAGCGGGCGAAGCGGGCGCGTGGGCAACCATTATGATATAATACTTATCATATTTCTCTCTTTTCATAAATTTTTACCTTTTCCGTAGATACGGGGTGATTAAGCAAGAACACTCGCGTCGCGGCAGATACTTACCGCAATCTTAACTTCTTACGGCGCCTGCTCGTTAAGGTTCCTGCGCCCGTCTACTTTACATTTCCAACAGCACTAATCCCACCTCATCACGTCCCATCTTTTTGACACAAAAATTCATCTCGACTCCCAAAAGCCAGGAATTAATGGCGACCTCGAAAATACGTTTTCATTTTACTTCCGACATTATTTTATCGCGTTTTCCTGTATACTTCCCCCCGTCCGTCGCTCACAGCGAGCAATTAAGAATTTGTAAACTAATAAAAGGTATTTGGTAGTCATTGGAAAGCGTTTTTTTGGTGTATTTTTTTAATGTATTTGTTTCAGAATTGAACTCCAACCCGTGGGAAATGGGGAAAAATGTTCGTGGCATATATATGTATAATTTATTGTATTCCTTTTTTGTAATTGAAACACGGCTCTTTTAAACGTGATTAATGTTCAGTTTGATTATCCAAACAGGTGGAGGGTAATTTTTCTGCTACTGCTGTATGTTTGTTTTCGATATGTTTGCTTATTTGTTAGTCTTACTCTTGTAAGAATATTTTTCTATTTAAAATTATTGGTTACTAGAGGGCGCGCGCGGCTTCGCCCGCTTATTAGGAGTGAATTCTAAAAAAACCACGAAACACGTGTTCAATAAAATATTTTTAACAGTCTGAATTTATTTTTTTATAAAAATCGGTGGCAATTTAAAGATTTTGGCATATAAACTTTCAACCCCTTATTTGAACCCTTAGGGGGTGAATTCTTAAAAACCATGAAACACGTGTTCAATGAAATATTTTTAAGAGTCTGAATTTCAAATTTTATAAAAATCGGTGCAGATTAAAAAATTTTTCCATACAAACTTTCAACCCCTATTTCATCCCTTTAGGGTTAAAGTTTTTCAAAATACCTTCTTAGTGGATGTCCAGAATATGAAAATAAACATCTGCCCAAATTTCACGTTTCTACCATCAGCGGTTACGGCCCTGCGTGCGTCTTACCTCAGTCAGTCAGCACAAGTCCTTTTCTATACATAGATTCCAAAATTTCAGTTTCCTTTTTTCGTCAATTTTGGAAGTATTATATTTTATTGAACGGCGGGTAGCGTTTGCTGAACATTACCTAATAAGTACAAAGAAGCGTAAATAAAATATGTTGTAAAATAAATATTATAAACGATGTTTAGTAGAAATTTTAAGAATGACTACTAATGTAATCTATTTCATCTAATAAAACTAAATACATATCAACTAGCTCTTATTATCCGTTATATAAAAAGGTTAATTTATTCACGCCCTCATTACCATACCGCCACTTGTCCAGAGCGATACAGTACTCGAGAGATCAACTGTTCTAAACATGTCGATAAAACATCCTGATCACCATCCTGATACACTATTAAAAACGTTACTTGATATTCCAAGTACTTTAGTTAGGCTTAGATAGAAAAATGCTAAATATATTTATTTATTAGTAGGTATATTATAATATTTTATGTATATGACAATTTTATAAATCTTTAGGTCCTACGTTCATATGATGGTTAAAAATTTATAGGTATTTCAATAAAAAAAAAACATTACAAACTTATATTTGAATTCATTCCATACAAAACGTAACGTTTGCATATATCCGCAAACTTAAGTTTGTTAACTTTTATAAATCCGGAAATTGGTAAGATAAGCGAGTCCGACTCGCACTTAACTGGTTTTTTTTACAATTAAGTCAACGAGCTATTTCTGTACATTTACATATTAAGTCATAGTGTAAGGTGATGCACTCATACCTGCGTACCAGCTCATACTTCCTGCTGTACCTAAACCGCCTCGAGACATCGCAGAAGCCAATTAGCTCAGATTATCTACCGTTAAACTACTCACAATCAGTTTAAGTATGCATGTAACATCGATACAGTTACTATTAGTTACCTTAAATATGTGATTTTTTCCATGGAAACTGACCAGCATGTTCCTTAGAAGACTGTCTATGTAAATGTTTGTACTATGGGTTTGTTTGAATCATTATTTATTGTATTCTGTATTTTAACTTTCTTACTAGCTTCAAGCTGTAATCGGAAACATAGGATTTTGGTGTTAAGACACTCCGTTCTCATTAGGACATTTTCATTTCTCACTTTCCGTCAATTTCTGGAGCCATTGCGTGTTGGTTAACGAAACTCAAGCCGCGCTGTGCTTCGACACCAGAGCAAAGAAAATGAAAATATAAAATATTTCATTTCCTGGAGTCTAAATCAAACCCATAACCTATCGCGCTTACAGTTCCGCCCTTTTGCTTATAGGTTCCCAGGTTCCTTGTGCCTAGGCACAAGGAACCTGGGCCATGTGCAGGATACAGGGTGAACCTAAAGAATCCATCAATTTATATCATACATGCCCAAGCTTCATATTTCTATCTTTAGTATTTCGGGGCCGAGGTTGATGAATCAGCAAATCACGACATTACCTTATATGTTATGACGAATATGACGAGCGTTTTATTCGTTTCAGAGAGGAATCGAATGTACGCTCTTAATATGGCGCCAGACAATGGTTTTGTTATGATTCACCCTTAAATAGATCGCTCCTTTTATATATTTATTATTTACTATTTATCTCCGTTTACTTCCTTTCTAGGGTTCCGTATGTTAAAAGGTAAAAATGGGGTCCTTATAGGATCACTTTTCTGTCCGTTTGTCCGGTTTGTCCGTCTGCCAAGACCATTTACCTAAAGGTTGGTGGAGGTATCAAGCTGAAATTAATATCATATATTTAGGTCTGTGGTCCCTTGAAGCATAAAAAAATAAGCTTCTAATTCAACGGAATAAAAAGATACGACCATTTGTGCATCGATTTTGCTGCATTTTTTACAGCATCTGACTGTAAACGTGATAGTTATAGGTTCGATTTTCATTTGGTGAATTGATATATTTTCATTTCCTCGTTCTGGTACAACAAATTAATTAATTTTGCCCAACGCCATGTCTCGAAATCGAGTGGAATTAACATTGGGAACAGAGCATCATAACATCAGGTGCCTACTTTGTGATACGGAAAAAGGCATATCTCAATTTTTTTTAATATTATAAGTGAAAATAATATATTAAGTTTTTAATAAATCGTAAATTTGGAGGAAGTGCTGAATCGACTGGGCGATTCTTCAAGACGGCTGGGTCTCGAAATGAATATTGACAAAACAAAAGTTATGTTTAATCACGTGGCTCCGAGACTAGTTGCCGTAAATGGCGTTATAAATTTCTGGTAATGAAGCAGCGTAGCGTAGGAGTGCAGCGTAGAGTTCCGCCAGATCCGCCAGAGATCCCAGCACGTGCGATGCACCTCGAAAACTGGGTATAAAGAAAATAAAGTAAACGTAAACGGTGAAACGGTGTCGTGAGACTACGATCTCTTTATCTATCCAGCTACCTACGGGATACAACGTGCAATTGAAAAAAAAAAAAAATAGAGGACGCTTATAAAATAATTTTAGGACAAACCTAACATTTCTCGTACATTATTTAACACATCATCCACACTTCAGAGCTAATAACAAACACATGGAAGACATTTTTCCATCATTAATATAATCAACAGATCATTTGTAAGTGTTAGAGTACACTCTAATATCGACTGTAGGTACTAGCGATAACGACAGGTGGCGGTCGTTATACCGTAATTAAAAGTAACGGCGGCAGCGACAGACTGAACTAACTGCACTCGAGACGAAAACGCTTTTATACGCTTAATGATGATAGAAAACGTCAACGAGTCATCTTGATCAAGTTATTCTAATTATTACACCAAATTCATTAGGAAGTCGATGAAAAGTTTTCAATGTTTATTTATTTTACTTTAGTTGATTTGTGTCAGCTTGCGCGTGTATGCAGCAATCTATATTAATATCATAAAGCTGTAGATTTGTTTTATTTTTATTTTTTTTAGCTTCACGTTGTATCCCGCATGCAGCAGGATAGGCAGAGGGATCCTGGCTTTTCGCTTAATTCTGGAGACATTGCGTGCGTGTTGAGCGGCGGAACTCAATATCGTGCCTTTAGAGCAAAGCAGTGAAAATATTAAATGTTTCATTTCATCGTTGACAGTCACACGTTTTTTTCCCTTCGCCACGACTGGCTTGCGACTCTCCAGGTTTGTTTTATTGAATAGACTAATCTCGGGAACTACTGGTTTAAAAAACAACTTTCTTTTTGGTGGATAGTCCATCTATCGAGGAAAGATATATTATATCACGTTAATTAGTTCAATGTAATCTACTGAGCCTGTGATTAGAATTACTTCAGGCATTTATAGCGTCTCATATACAACCCATAGTTACTACCAATTGACCTTACGGGCAAAACTCCGAGCAAAGGTTACTTAACATTTTAGGTACAACCATTTTTTATTTAGATTTTCAAATTATTTAAAATCACAAATATACTTTTTCCCAGTTAAAGTAGGATAGTAAAGTAAGAAGTATATTTTATCTAAACTTGTTTGAGCGTACAATGTATAATCTACGCCATTGCTCCATTTATATATATTTTTAGTCTTACGTATAATAGAAGCCTTATGTATTAAACGTCTTATGATTAATATGCGTAAACCTACTGTTATAATTTAATGTACAACATAAATAACATTGAATTTGTATAATATAATATTAATTATATTTAATTATGGATAGCATCAAATAAAATCGACTTTTTATAATTTTAAACCCACCAACGTTGGTAGCGGGAATCTAGAGAACCTGAGAACCAAGTATAATGACTCTTTATTTCCATTGAGATACTTCCGCTGACGATTTCAACCGAATCCTAGAGGCATTGCGTATTGAGTGGCGGAACTCTCTTTGCTTCGCTACCGGAGCGAGGAAATGAAAATATAAAATATTTCTTTTCCTCGGGAATCGAACCCAGAAGCTATCGCTATCGCGCTTACAGTCAAATGCTTGGGCCCCTGTGCCAGGACTGGCCTCAAAAACTAGTCTTTATTATTAAACTAACGGCTAACTAAATTTTTTTCACAAGGATAATATCCTCTAGTGGTTTCAACATAAATTATGACACAAAAATCCACTATGTAGCCGCTAAACTTTCACCTGACTAATGAAGTGAGTACGTAACTCATAAAACTTTTGACATTTATAAGCTGAATCATTTATATTTTAAATAATACTTTTAGAAATAAAAAAAATAAAATGGCAGATATTTTTAGGGTTCCGTACTTCAAAAGGAAAAAATTAAACCCTTACCTATGAGATTAGTTTGTTGTTCGTCCATCAGGAACATTTATTTTGAGATCACACGGTGGCATCAAGCTAAAATTAATATTAAACATTCAGGTTTACAGTTCCTTAGAGCATAAAAAAGCAAACTTCTATCTAAGTCATTGCAATCGAAAGACATGAAGAGTCATGAATCGTTTTTGTTATATTTTGTACTAGCGGCCCGCCCACGGCTTCGCCCGCTTAAAATACATGATTATTGATTTAATAAGCAGAATTGATTGACAACTCTAATGACTTCTAATATGATTTTTTTATTACTTTAATCTGTAATATTCTAATATAATTTTTTTACGACATTATCGTAACTTCTATAAGAATTTTTGATTGTTTCGATCTAAAAAATATGACCAATGTGTTGATATTTGATATTCATAAAATATACATAAAGCTAATTATTTATTATATGTATATATTTTTGAAACATTACGTTCTTTTTACCTATGTTATGTTTTTTAAAGCTCTGTTAAATTTGCTGATGTCACTTAATAATTTAATGTACTGCTTCAGAAACAGCCTTAAATATAAAATTATTGATTTGGGTAAGGATTCATAATATTCTTTGTAAAATAACTGTAATGTTTGTATATTAACTCCTGTACAGTTTTTAAATTAGTTACACATATTATTAGCTAAATGTACAATTGGTAAATATGTAGTTATTACAGAGTACACGTAGAAAGGATGTTTTTAGGCATTTTTATATAGATTTATTTCAAACGAACGAACGAACCAAAAAATCTATGTATTTGCTTGATATCTTTTTGAAGATCAAATCGTTCTTTATCTCTGTGTTGAATTAATTACGATTTCAACTTAACTGTTATGATTTATGAAGGTAATCTCCACTAACAATTCAATTTTGTTTACTTCATTGTATAAAATATTGTATAATAGTGCTTCAAAAATATATATTTTTATCAACAGTCATATAATCAAGACGTTTCGAATATCATTCTTTAGCCAGGAATCTTACCAGCGCGATTGCTATGTTGCTATTGCGGATGTTAGTTCGTAGGCAAACTAATGCCTTGAGTTCATTCAAATGACGATAACTTTTTTTTAATGAACCGATTTTGATGAACTAAACTTTAGTAGTTAAGTTGAGTTAAAACAAAGCAATTGGTGAAACTTTTAAGTAAATCGGTTCAGTACTTTCAGAGAAAAATGCGGACAAAAATATGTCAACAGACAGACAGACAGACAAGAAATTAAAAAAAAATATTTTTGCTTTCTATTATTCTTTTTAAGTGTCCCTCTATCCATTTCAGTCAAAATTACTAAATGTACAGACAAAATATTTTTACTGTCTTATTATATATAGAGATAAATTTGTCGATTTCTAGCTAGTTCCAATATGAACAACAATATATTTCGATCAAAAACCAGGCTTGAATGTATTATAATCAGGTACTGCTGTTATTGTCGACTTAAATGTGGTAACCAACGATCACCGACCATTTTGGCCTACGTGACATTTTTCGGAGAATTTCAATGCACACTGAAACTAAATATAATGTGAGTCGATATTACTTAACTTAAACAAAATATAGAGTCCATACACTCACAATTAATTAATAAATTAAATAAGCCGGTCCAATTTATATTTACAAATACTTTTCTAAAATTAGAAAAACAACCAGATAATAAAGTAATAGCAACCAACTTTGCAAGAATGTTTTAAAAGCTCCGAACACTTCGCAGCAATATAGAGTAAGGTATTCAAGTATAAAATTCATAATATTCGCTGCGGTCACCCGCAACTTGGTCGTTCACGAGAAATGCCGAAAACTTTTAATGAACCGTCATTTATCTCTACGAAGTCAATATTTTCATGGAAATTGTACTATACATAACATGTAATAATGAATGAAACATAAATCAGCTTTACTCTGTATCTCGCACACAGCAGGGTAGGCAGGGGGAACCTAGTGTTATAAGGCACTCCGTTCCCCACTTTTGTGGCAGAACTCAACGCCGCGCTTTTCTCTCGACACCAGAGCGAAGAAATGGAAATATAAATTTAAGTAAATATTTCATCTGCTCGAGTGGGGGTCGAACCCACAACCAGTCGGTTTTACAGGCACACTTTGTGTCACTGCGCCACGCCACGACTGGCCTCGGACTAAATAATAAATTTGTGAATAATGTCTTCTAATACTTCTTGAATTTCCACCACTAGCAGTTTCTACGAATAACGTAAAATAATATTTTTGGCAATGAAATAGACTTAAAATATGTTTTTTTTTGATAAAACATTTATTATTATAATGAATACTTATATAACATTAAAAATAATATAAAATGAAACGTAATAAAAGAACAAAATAAAAAAATAATTTTAATATCATAAAATGATTATTTTAAAACAATTAACCTCAATTACTTTAAACATGTAATGCACATTACAATTTAAGCAAGCCACATTTTCTTTTAAAGTAAATAACCTAAATGTAGCCGACATGAAGCAATAAAGTTTCTGCAAGAACATTTCGCTGAGCAGGATAAAGAAAGATGTATTAAATATTTGGGGGAACAAAACTCGAAGTGAGCACGAGACAAGAAACTTAAAAGTCTGACTTTTGAAACAAAGACATTCGTTTTAAAGTAGAAGCAAGTTTATTGATGGCGGTAAGTTTCGTGACACTTAGTATGGAACGATCTGTCGGTCCAATGTGGCTCCGTGGTCCGTATGACCTACATATCTGGCAACTCTACATTATTTACTATCTGCTCTACATCTAAATCCGACAAACAATCGACGCTCAGACAACTGTTTTTATAGTGTAATGAATAAATCAATTTATTTTTTTCTTTTTCATTCGTCTTATCATTATTCTTTTACGACTTATCTTGCGAATTCTAGCTCCGAACTACACAATAAAGAATCGTCTATCTTTTGAAAAAACTCAATATCATCTTCTGATCAACCGTGATTTGATTTTAATGAATTGGAAGGGATTTATAATGTAACTTGAAGCTTTCTAACATTTACCTCATGCGTGGTGACTTTTAATGGGATACAGCACCATCAATCCTATTATAGCGTGGGTGCTTAACTGGCACGGGGAGGGGTGCGAGTGCCGGCGGAGGCCCGCGGAGGCGACGGCGCACACCAATAAACGAAATGAAAGCAATTAAGCCCCTTGCGACTACTCCGTGTTGCAGTGTCAATGCTAAATGGGGACAATCGTGACAAGATTAGTAATATAATTGAACTATATTTTACATTAACATATGTATATATATAATAAAAAAATTATATACATAATAAAATAGCAGGAATAACTAGATTTTCTTGATACTAATAAAATAAATAATAAACGCCATAATCAAAGTACCATACTATAAAATAAGTAATCCAAAAAAAATTGTGATTCGTATACTTGGAAAAGAACACAGATATTCGTCCAAGGTATCGTAGGTGTTACTAGAATCTGTCGCAAAACGGAAATATTTACGAAGCTCTATACGAGTACTCTACGAGACATGCCGTATTATTTTGAACGCTGGTGTATATATTTGAATATGATAACAGAACAAACACAAACACTGTGACAGTTTGTCTTTTCCATGAGAAACTATTTCCGAACAAGTAGTTTCTATACATAGACTTAAAAAATAATAGTACAGAAACGTTAAGAATGCTTCACTACACGAGATTGTCGCCATAAATAGAATAGATAATGACACGTTGTCGCTTCATTTATAATGGGAAGAAATTATTCATAACTTTCAATTTCTTTTAAACGTTCTACAAAGGCTGAATTTATATTCATTTATGCGTTATTATTGTAAAAGAAAAAGTCTCTTTACCCTGTCTCTGTAATTGCAGTCTAAAAATAACTTCACCTGTCACATGTTATACAGTACAGAAAGAGAGAGAGAGAGAGAGAGAGAGAGAGATAATCTGTTTTCTACTTATACATATTTTAAAGAGATTTCATGGTAGATGGTAGTATCCGTAGTTCCATATTCATAATTTTGTTTGCAGTGGTTGTTTTAGCAATGTGATAATGTAGCTAGAAATATTTTCTTTAAAATATATAGAGTATATGTCTTGTTTCGATCGCAATGTATCGCTCACACACCAGGAGAGCCAGAGGGAACCTGGGAACCTAGTATTAAGATACTTTCGTTTCCCAATTTCCTCCAAATTCTGGAGGCGTATTAATTGACGTATCTCAACGCCGCGCTTTCTTCGTTGCCGGAGCAAGGAAATGAAAATTTTTAATTGAAATATTTAAATTCCACGAGTGGGAATCGAACAGACAATCGTCGCCTTTACATGCCATAGCGCCAGGACAGCCTTTTTTTCCAAGATCTTTCTAAATGAAAAAATATCAAAAAAGTCATTTTCTTACAAATAAATTAAGAAGAATATTTAAAAAACCGTACAAAAACGTCCACGTGACTACAACCCACACATTGGTAGCGTAGTTTCACGATCCACTATTGTAGTGTCGTCATTCAACAGTACATAACGATTAGTTTTATTGCAAGGTCATAAAGTGAACATTGCAGTGGAAGGGAC
This sequence comes from Heliconius erato x Heliconius himera, assembly GCA_013421005.1. Classification (NCBI taxonomy): domain Eukaryota; kingdom Metazoa; phylum Arthropoda; class Insecta; order Lepidoptera; family Nymphalidae; genus Heliconius; species Heliconius erato x Heliconius himera. Next base: position 1,388 of record JAATLQ010036644.1, on the reverse strand, counting down.
GCTTCTACTTCTAGTACAGTTCTTGGAACCAATTTATAATATAATTTAATTATATTATTGCTCTACGAGAGAGTTCGTGGACAGAATTATAACTGTAGTAGTGATTATTTTAGCTTTGTAATTGTTATAAGATATTACTCTCTATTAAAAATAAATAACATTGATAAATTAGAATTTAGCTTAGGAGAAGAAATTCAAAATATTCTTTATTCAAATATTATTTATATATAATTAACTTTTTTTTATATGTTTATAGGTCGTTTAACCATATAAAGGTCGTTAAAGCTACCACCAGTTCAGAAGGCAATTCTGCTGAGAAGAGCCGGCAAAAAACTCAACAGTTGTTCTTTTCAATGTCAATGGTATAATTTAATTATTACATAAAGTGATATTTGATTTGTTATGTCTATCACTATTTTTATGGCATTGTATATGTTCTTGGACAAACAGAATATTATAGTATCCAAATTGTTAAGCAACTAATAATATTCTTAAACAACATCTCGCAGAGAATTTTGAGCTCTTAGCTTTAAATATATCTCACGGCTCTTTTTTGGAGAATGGATATTGAATTTATATCTGCAGCACTACCCCATAGCAGCATGTCATAAAATAAAATACTATTAAAATAGCTATAGTTGACTAATTCGGCAGTTTAAACGTCCGTCATTTGTCGTATTTTAATTGCGAACGCGGCATAGCTAAGTTTATCCGCAAGTGCTTCCAAATGAGTGTTCCACTGGAGCTTGGAATCTATAGGTATAAACCTGTGAAAACAGCTGATTTCGTCACATTGAGAACTTTTCATTTAATTACTAAACTAAAATTATGTTTTTTTACATTTGGCAAAGTAAATTCAATACACGTACTTACAAACCAACTTCACTTCGCCATAGCTTATTTTGTTTCTGTCCGCCTTAAATATTAAAAAAGTATCATCTGCGAAAAGAACAATATCACATGGGCTATTTTCATAAAAAGCCAGATCGTTAATATAAAAAAAGGGACCAATAATAGATCCTTGTGGAACGCCCATCCTTAGGGGATGTAGATGATTTTACATTATTTATACTAACCTTCTGGATTCTTTGGTTTAGATATGAGGCAATATATTGTTAAAACTATATGATGGTATCCTGTATACTATCATGATATAGTTTTAATAATAGAGGTGGAGGACGGAGCTACAAATAGCTACGTGGAATGTAAGAGGAGGGATGGAAGAAGAGATGAATGAATTATTAGATGTGATGGATGATAGAGATTTGGATGTCGTTTGTGTGACAGAGACCAAGCGAAAGGGCAATGACACGACCGATTTGCCGGGCAGTCGGGTCGCTTTCTGGGCCGGCGTACCAGAGAGCGAGCGGGGCTGTCAAGGTGTAGGG
>JAATLQ010036643.1:0-41197 GCA_013421005.1 Heliconius erato x Heliconius himera | reverse complement strand
AAATATATATATATATATATATATATATATATATATATATATATATATATATATATATATATATATATATATATAGCGGAGCTCCGTAATATACGCGGTGTTACTGTGTACGGTGCTGTACGACAAGTAGAGTGCAGTTCCAGCCCGCTCGACGGCTGTAAGTCAGAGTTCGAGCCCCGCAGGGGGCGCCCTTACAGTCGTCGACCCGTCTCAAGCCGCCAGGTAGTGCTTGCATTTCTTCTGGGACAGAGTACCGGGTACCCTTTTCCCTACCCACCCGGTGTCGCTGTAAAAGCCAATAGGGCTAACAACATTAACGTCAAGTTCGAAAAAAAAGTAGAGTACAGTGTGACCGTGGAGTGCGGAGTGTGGAGGGTGGACGGAGGGTCTGCCCGGAGGGGCGGAGGACGGGCGCCGCGATCGAGCACAGCTTCCCGGAATGCGTTTTCCTCGTCACACGGTCGCTGACGAATGATATACGTCACTAGTTGAATAAAACCAGGCGAGATCTGCCGCGGCCGTCTATAGTGCGCCGGCGGTGTACTCGTGTGTCGCGGTGCAGTACGGTGTCAGTGTCGGCCTCCACCCTGATTCCCCGCGATGCCTCGATGGAGGTGCCTGCCTCCATCCCCACGCCTCCCTCTGATTCGGACTCTGAGGGGTCGGGGGATGAAGTTCCCGCTGGTATTTTATTTTACGTTTTTTGTGTAAAAAAATGGTGTTTGAGTGGTTTTTGAATTAATGTTGTTTAATATGTTTTAGACTGCATTGAATAATCTGTTTTTAATTTTGTGTTGTGTTACCTTTTGAACTGTAGACAAAAACTCGTTCTGTGAATGTTCCTTTTTATATTTTAATTCAAATACTGCCGGTTAATGTACCTAGTAAGTTATAGGATTTTGGCTAAAATGTATAAATTGATTTATTATTTTATCTGATTATTTTACAGTATGTATAAATATTTTTATAAACGTATAAAAATGTAATAAAAACACATACCTTCAAATATACATAGGTACAATAAGAATTTATGCAATACAAATACTCACCGACTGATAATTTAGGCTTGACGGAGAATTCTATAACATATTGAAGAGGTTATAATCTTATATCAACTTATAGATAGTATTTTATCCCATTCATATGGAACTTTAAGGTATATCTTTTATATATATATTAAATACTTATAGACTATGACGAACTATTTAAAATTTTGTAACAATCAAAATACATCAGTGTCTCGTGACGCTAGATACGTACGTGCCTACTGACTAATACATTTCGTCCCATATGTAACAAGTAGATATCTGTTATATACTTATAGGTGTACTAATATTACATAACTGAAGAGCTTGTTTGGACCCCTAATCTAAGAAACTAACTGTTGAATTGCGATTTTTTTGTTAAAGCTTATAGGTTATATTTATTTTACATGTTACTCGATGTGGCCCACTGGACCCGTTAGTCAATAATTTTAATGTTATTAAAAAGTTAAAGTGGAGAACGGAGTGCCTTAACACCAGGTTCCCTATACCTACCCAAAAGCTAAAAAGCTAAAAATTAGACTAATTTCAATTTAAAGTCATTCAAAAACCACACAGACTTAAAATGTACGTGGAGCTTTTGAAAAGTAACGTGTCAGGAAATTTATTTATGGCATTAAAAATATAAAAAAAATACTAGTCACACCCACTCAACATACCTCAGAATTCGATGGAAAGATGGGAAAAATAAACAAATTACAAAGAAAAAATTTAAGATTGTTTTTAAAGTCGCATAAATTTGTTGAACTGATGGGTTGAAATCAAGATAACAATTTAGCTGATACTTCTTATTTATTATAAAGGAACTTGTGACCCACCCGCGGCTTCGTCCGCTTCAACTTATTGATAGCCAAATTATATAAAATTTTAACATAAATTGTAGCATGTATTTTACTTTGATGTACAAGCTATATTATTGTAAAGTTTCATCTACATCTTTTCAATAGTTTTAATAGTTAATAGCGTGAAAGTGGCAAAGATAACCTTCCTCACAAACGTTCACATTTATATTATTAGTAGTATTATAACAATAACTAATTTATACAATATTTCTTCAGATCCCGAGCACTGGGAGCAGCGTGACGTGGTGCGGTGCGTGCGCTGGGTGTCCCGCAAGTTCCGCGTGGCGGCGCCGCGGAGACACCTGCTGCCTCCCTCGGGACGGGGGCTGCTCGCGCTCACCGAAGATAATTGGTTACAGGTAGCTTATTTGTATAGTATCCTTGTGAATCGACACCGCCGTCACACTGGTACAGCATGTGATACGATTCTCACTCAATGCATTTCCTGGCTTTGGTAACAAGACAAAGCGCGGTGTTGAATTTCGTCACTCAACATGCAATGTCTCGAAAATTCGGTGGACATTTGGGAACAGGACATGTTAACACTGGGTGTTTGTATAGTGAAGAAACCCTGTCACGAGTAGGCCGCCCGAGTGGCGATCGGCAGACACAGACCGTCCATACTACAACATTACAACAACTACAACTAAAACCTCACGAGACAAGGGATTCTTACATAGCCCCAGCGGCCCTCTGCCTACCCTGCTATGAGCAGGATACAACGTGAAGCTAAGAAAATCTCTTTAAACGTTAGATTTGTAGGAAAATTCTTTCTATATATCTTAGACTTCGCTTTGAATTACTACTGTTTTTCCGGTAGATTGGCCTATATGCTTATTCTTTAAATATGTATTTGCTAAGTTTGATAATAACATTATAATAAAAACAGAACCTGTTTTAGGATAAAGCGAAGTACCCATATGTTAAATTTAAAAACTAATAACAAAAACTTTTACCAAGTGATAGAGGAGGTGCATATAATCTAAGTATCACACTGGAATAGAAGAGGAGTTAATAGAACCGATCGCCGAATCGGGTGCGGTGTCTAACTATTACGTTAATAATAATGAACCTACAAACAAATGTACTTAATATTCGATAAAACTATGCATATATAAACATATGAATACTATACCAAAAAAATATACAATGAATAACTATTTTAAATAGTTACAATACTAACATAAAAATATATATACAATTACATAAAGAAAAGGTGATAAAGAAAAAAGAAAAGACAAAGCGAAATATTAAGGATTTGATTTGAGATTAAGAACATGTCGTTTTAATCTGATTTTAAAAGTGTTAAGAGACGGATTGCCAACCAATATAGAATTAGCTAGTAAGTTCCATAAGCGCTCTGTCCTCTTTTCATAGAAAGAGGTGTTAAATGTAGGGAAGATTTTCTTAGAGAGACACAAGAACGTACAGGTCTGTCACTTGGAATTACCAATCCAAAACGCTCCCTTAAGTTAAAAAAATGTTAAAAAGAATAGTAAGAATGTGCAGACTACGGCGCAAACGCACAGGAAGTCAGTTCAATTGTCGACGGAAATCAGACAAGTGATCAAGTTTGTGTATACCGGAGATATAACGAATACACATATTGTGAAGTAACGGTGCTCTTGTCTCTTGCTCGGTGTCTATTCTTTCTTGATAAGAGTCTACAATTATGATATCGCCTAAAAATGAGAGGAATGATTGACAATCATTATTAATCACCATACAAAAAATTATAATCGTCAATTCCTTACTAAACTTGAGGACAGTCGTGGCGCAGGGGCACAAGCCAGGTTGTGGGTTCGATTCCCACTCGCGGAAATCAAATTATTATTTTCATTTCGTCGTCCTGGAGTCAAGGCAAAGCGCGGCGTTGAAAACAAATCACTCGCTGACTTGTCTCTTTCTCGGAAGGAAGGTTATCAATCAAACCACAGTCAGAAGCCGTGGGTTTGATTTGTCTGGTAACGACAGGAGTTAAAGATATACATATCCATATGTAGATATTTAATGTCACCTATACAATCTCTTTAAGTTCCACTCAGCTTACAGCGAAGATCTAAGGTATTTATTAATTTAATAAATGTTTTAAAGGTGTGCGACAACGACGGCCAGGCGGCGCGCATCTTCCACACGTACCTGCAGCACACGCACGCCGCGGCCAAGGGCCGGCCTCCGCCCCCGCCGCTGCCCGAGCACCAGGCCGCCTCGTCCGCGCCCGAGCGTAAGTAAATATCTAAATTCTATATACATGCAACTTATTATATTATTTTACTCAAGTAACTTGGACTCCAAAATTGGATTCTGAGAGAAGTAAGATTTTCTAACATAAATTGAAAGCAGTTGTTAAGCAAAAAAAAATATTTTTTGTGGAGCTACAGATCCGTGCGCAAATATGCTAATTTTGACCTTTGCAATATTGATAGGTTCTTTTTAATGCGACTAAAATTGAATTTAACATGATCTGAGCACGAGTGACATTGTTAGTTGCATATCATTATTTTAACGACAATAAATTAAAGGAAACATGACAAAATTATAAAAATATGGGACACTGAAAAAAAAATGATATATTTACAAATAAATTGTAAAATAATCTAGTAGCACAACACGTGGCGTTGAGTTTCGCCATTCGACAATGTGTCGATCTCGAAAGTTGAGCGAAGTGTGGGGAATGGTGTCTCACTTTAACGGTAACGACTAGGCTGTATGTGGCATATAGAGTGAGGATGTAAAGAGAGAAAACAAAACGTTAAAAGAAAACATTTCATAAACCTTACTAAATACATGAAACATATATTATTATAAAATTTTAGTGAATCAATAAGATGAGGACTTATCAAAATCAAAAATTTATAAAATAATTTAATATTTATTAAATTTATCAAAATTATGTTAAAATTCCTTGTTAAAAATTTAATTAAACTTTAATTTTATTTATATTATGATTTTACAATAGAAAATTTAAAAAAATATTTTAAAAAATATAATATTTTCTAATTTAAAAAAAAATCATGACCGACAACTAGCGCCATCTATCGTCGCGCCACAGAATGAGAGACACGTTATATTGGTCAATGAATGGAGGCGCGGTGACTCACGCGTCTCCGCGCGAACTCATTCATCTTTTCTTATACAATATACCACTGAGTCAGGGATTTTCTCTGAAATATCGAGAAACATGCCCGTAGCTAATTTATCTATAATAGTTTATCTGTAAGACGGATAAACCTATTTCGTAATTTTATGTCGAATTTTAATAATATCTAATTATATTAACTAATAATTATACTTTACGTGAAGAATATACTCATCTAGTTTGGGCACGTCCAACGAATGAGTGATGAAAGAATGGCAAAAAAGATGAAATTGATGGAAAAGTGAGTAAGTGGTAAAAGAGGTAGAGGGAACTTCTTGTCGATCGAAGGTTGATGACAGTGGACGAGGCGAAAGAAGTATGTAAAGACTGTAGCTCTCTCTGACTACCCCGACAGGGATAAAGCGTGAAGTTAAATTACTTATTCTTTACGTCTACATTGATAAAGATAGGCTACTGAATTGGAGATTCATTAAAACTCTCTTTGACATTTGAATATTAATTTAATTTAATGTAGTTAATTAAAGCTTCACGCTTTATCCCGCACACAGAAGGGTAGTTACCTAGTTACCCAGTGGGGAACAGAGTGTCTTAACTTAGTGAGTGTTAAGACACACTCCCACTCAAGACACTCCTTTCCCCATTTTCTGCCGAATTCTGGAGGCATTGCGTGTTGTATGACAGAACTCAACGCCGTGCTTTGCCTCGACATCAGAATGAAGAAATAAAAATATAAATTTAAGTAAATATTTCATCTCCTCGAGTGGGGATCGAACCCACAACCAGTCGGTTTTACAGTCACACTTTGTGCTGCCGCGCCACGACTGACCTCTACTATCTAGTAGTTATTTTATTTTACAATTATAATGCAATATTTTTTGCACCGTTCTGCGTTCTTTTGTATTATAGATCCCTTATTGTCGGTTGCCTGTAAGAGGTCGCACTTTGATCTTATATACTGTGTATAACACATGTATAATTCAGTTGTATAAATGCAATCAAACACATATTCTTAAAGAATGAATAAAGATGGTAGTGTGAGATTGAAGAGATCTAAATATTATGAGTGCCAAAACGATTGTAAATAATGTTACTAATGTGCGTGTATTAGTGCCAAAATTTGTATCGGTGCAAATACTAGATTTTTGTGCCGCGAATAAGTACCAGATTTAATATTACTGTTATTTTGTTATACATTGCAGCGTAGACCGTAGAGGCCACCGTGACGCAATAGGGCAGTGCTCACTGTAAGCGCGACAGTTGTGCGTTCCGATTCCGGTTCGGGCTAATTAATTACTTCGTTTTTAATTTCCCTGCTATTGTAAGACAAAGCGCAGTTGTTGTTGAATATGAAGAAATGCATTCTTCACATCGCTATGCTTGCTTACTTTGCTATGCGTGAAAAGGCGTGGACCTACACCTGTCACCTGCTGTAGGGACTATGGACTAGGGAGAATATAATGGTCGATGGCGCTCTCTATTTTCTATGATATAGAAGACATTGCTTGTTTTGGAATAAACTTATTCGTTTCTTGTTTAATTAGACCGGAAAATATATTTAAAAAAAATCTTAGGTATTTCTTATTCACGTTACGTTCTTAATTTTATCTTACTAATGAAGATGAATTTCATAAAATCAATACTTGCTAGATAAATGTAGGTTATGTTAGGTCACCTTAGTAAGGTGTATTTTTAATATTAAATTTGTAACAATCAACAATAATCTCATAAAAGCAAATGTTAATAAAGATCGTAGAATAAATGGATTAATTTGAGATGTGAAAGGAAGAGGAGGCCTTGACGGCGCGCTAGAGCGTTGCTCCCGACCAATGCACTTACTGTGAACTGCAGCTTTTTTGTTTTATTGTGTAAAAATTTCATCAATACATATGTAACGTAGGTTTTAATTATAATATAATTAAATTACTGTGATCATTTCAAAATATACAAAACAAAATTAATTAATTTTTGTAGAAGTATATTTTTATAAAAAAATATATTTATAAAAATATATAACTTTTTGTTTTTATATTAAATTGATAGTTTCAGATTTTTCTTTTTTTTTTGAACAAACAGAACAAAAACTATAAAAGATAGAGGCGATATTTTCCTTGAACTATAAAAACTCTTTTGTGATAATAAAAGAGCGTGAATTGAAATGTCCACTGCCCTCATCTAGATGTAATCTCTAGAAGATATCTTTCGCGTAATGTTTCTCATCAGCATCACTATCACCGTGGAGCCCCCGACCCTCGCAGCGGCCTTCCCGCCCTTTAGCGGCGACCGCTCGTGGTGATAAACGACCCTGGAACTAGCTTTACTTTGCTCTCTCTTATCTTAGGTGGTCTACGAAGGGCGCGTCACCCCCGAATACGGTAGAGTGTGTCCAAGTGCAATAACAAATTATATAAAGTGTAGGTATTGATGTTTAGTAGGTAGAACTACTAGGTAGAACTAGCTAGAATTTTTTTAGCTTTATTATACCTTGTGAAGTATAATAGGTTCCCAGATTCCGTTTGTACACAGTTCTGTTTCTACAGGGTAGACAGATGGAATCTGGTAACCTCATGTTAAGATACTCCGTTCCTATTAAGACACTTCCGTTCCTCACTTTCTGCCGAACTTACCGAGGCATCGCGCGTTGATTGGCGGAACTCAACGATGAACTTTGTCCCGTTACAAGAGCGAGGAAATGAACATATTAACTATTTTTATTAATATTTTAGTCGAGTTTTAATGTTAGGCAGACAACTTGTTGAATTAAAAAGTTTGAATCTGTAGGTAAGAAACATAAAATAAATTGTATCCCATATATATTGTTCTTCTGAATATTTAGTTATCTTTGAAAATAAAAACCGTCACAGTCCCGCTGTACATTAGAGGAGTTTTGACTCAATTCCATCAGTAGGCAGGTGTATACGGGTATAGCAAGGAGAGTAACTAAATCGAGCAAGAATAAACACAAACGAATTAAGATCGTGACGAACATTTCAAAAGAAATTCTAATAATTTCATATGATTGAAATAAGCAAATTATCGAGTGAATCACAAAAATCCGTGAGTAACGAGCGGAGGCACGAGGCACCCCCCCCCCCGGGCACCCCCCGGCACCTCCCGGCGCCCCCCCTGGCGCCCTGCGCCCGGTCGCGGACGTCGCCAAAAATGTGCTCTCCCGCGACCCACCAGCATTCCTGGCATGTTCATCATTGACAAACGATTTTCCTGAACTTAAGGTGCTTTTCCATTAAAATTATAAGATTCCTTGATTTGCTTGTAGTTTCACGCATCTCTATAAAACATTGTAAGCAATGAGAACGTAGAGCTAAAACACTCCGTTCACGTCGGCTTTCTCTTAAAAATATGTGTGAGCAAGCAGGATTTAGAGCACGTATGATAAAAGAGCTCGTAAGAGCTTTCGAAGGCTGCCGCGATATTGAATCATCAGTGTTTCTCGGACTCGGGGTTTTCTATAGTTACACAACTGTCAGACGGCCAGGCCGCCCTACCGCCCTACCGTCCTACTGCCCTACCGCCCTACCGCCATACCGCCCTACGGCCCTACCGCCCTACTTTCTTCCGCTAGCACACCTGTCAATACGTTTTATGAAACAAATTGTTTACATCATTGTTTTAAAATCCTTTCCTTTCCTTAATTTGCAGCAATTGTATTTATGAGCGATGGAAAATTAAATAAAATTAAAAAGTAAATTAGTAGTATAAAGCAATTTATTTTTTATTTATAAAATAAATAATAATAATTGTGTCCAAATATAGTATATATCGTGTTTGAGTATATAAAGCCTTTATTATAGTGCCTTAATAAAGCATGATTTAATTAGCAACATTGACACAGTTAGTAATTTGTTGACCGACGTGATTAATGTCAAACATCCTACAGCAGTACCTATTTATAAGTAGGTATACGTAGATACTCATAGTTATACAAACGTAATGGAAGCTATATTTAATATTTAAATGAGTATATAAATAGATATTAAACATTGTCCGTGCTGTTTCATACTCTTACATGACTTAAACTCATTGATTAATTATAAGTTTCGAATTAATTTACATGATTGCAGCTAACCACACCACAATATGGTTACAAAGTTAAATCATTTTATTCGAAATAAGAAATATTCGGTTACCCAACGTGTAGACGCTCCTTTACGCCGCCTGCCGCCGCCGGGCCGGTGTGCGGAAGTGACTCAGTGTGTACTAGGAAACGTGATTCACAGTTCCGGATGAGCACAGTAGATCTCGACTAACTCCTCGCGCCTTATTCCTTAGACGATAACGACTACATTACACTACATTACACACGATAGTAAATATTTCGGATAATTAGAATGAATAAGCGGTTAAAAAGTTGGCGCCGCAAGTCGGTTACTACAAAAACTTCGTGGGAGAGCGGTCCGTGTGTCATCGCGTGTAGCGCTGTGCGCGATGATAGTCATCGGGCAGAGAATCTGTGATCGGAATATGTGTTCCGATAATCATCGGAGCACATACTCCGTATTAATAATTATAGCAGATTATCGGAAGCATTGCCTAATTTGGCAAGATCAGTTCTATTAACGTTCTACTTTATATGTAGATATTATAAAGAACAAGGGCATCTTGCCCTTGTTCTTTATAATATCTACACGCGTTACAAGCGTTACAAGCGTTTTCATGTAATAAAATAGTCTCTAAATGGTTACAAATTGGAGGACGAAGTATCTACAAAGCCTGAGGACGACTAAAAAAGCAATGTTTTATAAATCAAGTTGGTAATGTTCAGAGCTCGAAGTCCACCGTGTTTAAAGTTCAATACGTATAAGTTAATAATACATCGTTGTATTTTCCTGTTAAGTGAGGCTCACATCTGTTGGCCGACAACAAGCACTGTAAATAATACCAGCCGGGTATTGGTGAGCGCGCACGGACGCCACTCCCATCACCCGTGACCTCCTGCCGAGGACACCAAATGTCACACAAAATAAAAACCATTCATTTATTTTTTTTAACCGTGAGGCTCAAAGCGGACTCATAGGCACATGTTTATTTTTTCCAGCTTCAACATATTATATACCTAGCAGGGCGGGAAGAGAGAACTCAGTGTAAAGACACTTCACTTTCCGTCTAAATTTGAGACCGCGTCGTGACAGTTAGCGCGTGGCGTGTGAAGTAGAGTTTACGTTACATTTTGACTTACGAGAGTGCGGCAATAAAATAACTCACTACCCCGAGCCGGGATCGAACCTACAATTATCACTTTTATAGTCAGTCAATACAACACTGCACCGCGATGGCCTTCATAAAGATATGCAGAATTATAACACATATTTCATTAACAAGTTACCCTGACTACACTGGTACTACACTGGTACCGCCCGCAGATCGCAGACCGCCCACTTGTTCCGATAAACATCATCTGATCAAACCTACCTGCACCAGAGCGTCACCAAATAATAACATGCTGTTCGTTGTTAGATGCTCCGAGGAGTAAAGTAAACACAAGTACAGTAAACAGATCTTCTCAAGACATTTGCGTATCGATGAAGGGTACTTAAGTTGTAGTGACAAAAAATATTCAAAAAATATTTTTCATTTCTTCGTTCTGGTAACAAGGCAAAGCGCGGCGTTGAGTTCCGCCGCTCAACATGGAACGCTTCGAAAATTCGGCGGAAGGTGGGAAACTAAACTAAACTGTCTTAGCACTAGGTTCCCCCCGCCTACGTTACTATGTGCGGGATAGAGCGTGAAGCTAAAGCGAAAGAAAGACGAATTACTCAACAAAGGAGGAGTAAAAAAAATAAATCTTTAAAACATTCATGCAAATTAGCGAACTATAAATTGTGCAATTTTTAGTTCGCTAATTTGCATGAATTTGATTTAGTTATTCATTAAAAATTTTAAGAATATTGCTATGATTAAATACACACAGTATAGTAAAAACCAAATACCATCCACATCATCTGGATACTGTGCGGTTCTGTAGAACTTTCCTTCCACGCAGCTGTGGAGTGGTAGTGTACCTATCTGCGTCAGTATTTCCAGGTCGATGCGACGTGGGCAGCTTTAAACAAGCGCATCTATCTCCACCTTGGCGGCCAGGAGTCGTGACACCATCAGGTGACACCGAACCATACCGAATCTATAAATTTTCATTTTTCAGTTTTTTCCCTTTATTTTTATTGTAAGTTCTCACTTTGTGCCAAATTTTATACCTATAAGTCCATGGGCAGAACCCAAAAGGTTTTGGTTACGCGGCGAATTTATACATAAATACTCGTATATTTTGTTTGTAAGGAGTTAGGAGCTTGATTTTTTCTGTGCTTCAAGAGATCATAGACCTCAATATGTTAATTTCAGTTTTTGATACCTCCACGTAATCTCAAGACAAATGCTCCTGACAGACGGACAGACGGATAACAAAGTGTTCCTACAAGGGTTCCGTTTTATCTTTTGAGGTACGAAACCCTGAAAATATCACAAAGATTTTTCTGTAAAATATTGACAACCTGTCAATTCTTATCCTATAAATAATCACAAAATCATCTAAAGTCAACCTTTTTTTTAAAATCGGGCAATCACTGCACAGTTAACACAAAAATATTTTTTTTTTTCGAACCAGTAACTTCGGAGAATAATTCGTAGTTGAAGTATTTTTTTTATATGAGTACAGAATATACATGCATAAAAATATAGTAGGAAAACAGTAAACAGTTAAAAATTGTGATATTTTTAAAACTGTTTTCCTGTTATATTGATAAAAAACAACAAGTAGTTGGTATATGCACATAAAATAAATTATGTGATTTCGTCAAGTTTAACAATAACGTTGATCTCACTTGACACGGGCGCGCCCGCGGGGGTGGGGACCCTGGATGCTCGCGTTCTTCGACAGCTTTGCCTCTACTACGAAAAGTCGCTTTTGATTTTCTTACTTTTCATATTTCATTAATGTTTTAGTGAAACTATATATGATTTCGAATATTATGTAACAATAAAAACCGTAGTGTAATAATATTACATGAAATTTATTTTAAAAAAATCAGAAGAGAACGATTACTTTTTATAACACTTAAAAATACATCATCCATGAACATGATATGTATGGATTTATACAACTATAGATATATTAAAAATAATAAAATAACTCAAACTATTTTGTAAAGGAGAAATTCAAATAAATATATAAATAACTTTTTTAAAATGGTGTTATATATACTTCAAAAAGAAGCCTTAGCGGGGGCTCAATCCATGTCCATCGCGTCTACAGCCATTACCGCGTCATTTACAACAATCTTTGATACAGAAATTATAATGATCTTCATTTGGTACATTATATTAGCAAATAAGTGTATTATAGGTACGTATCTCTATTCAATTATTTTTTGTAAAATCGAAACAAGACAATAAGTAAGAGCGTCGTAGTTCGCGCCTCACAGCGGGTGAGCATTAGCAAGTCAATGCGGATCAGCTCGACCTCATAACCGAGGTCCAGGGCACGCGCCTCCTCGCCTTCCCGTAGAGTGTAGACACTCCATCAAGCTTACTGAGCTTACGTTACATTCAGGATATTTTAATAGATACTTACATAGTTTAATTATGGAAATACAGCTTATTCATATTTTACTTTAGTTTAAATGCTAAAGTTATCGTGGCACAGTGGGAAGGCGACCGTAAACTTATAATATTTTATAAGTTCTCTGATTCTACACTGGTACACGCAAAAGTTTTTTTAGTTTCACGCTGTACACCGCACATAGGAGAATAGGCAGAGGGAATCTGGGGCCTAGTTTTAAGACGCTACGTTCCCATTACTACACTTCCATCCCCTACTTTCAACGCTTGCCTCGTCATTCATTTTAGAAGTTCTATAACTTTCTTAAACATTAACTTGAAGATGTTACTTACGAGCATATCTACGTATGTTCTGCTATATTCATAAAAACTGTTATTTTCGAATATTTCAACAAGCTTCTAAGCTTAGTCTAAGAAGCAGATAGAAATAAACACACATTAGATACCACGAGACCACGTGTTTGTAGTTGTCAGTAAAAATATTTTAATAATAATCGGTGAAGTATGAGTCAGACTGACAATTAAGTGATTGTAGGCCGACGGGTCGACGGGTACAACTACACAAAACTACATGAAAGTTGAGATACTTGAGTTTCACTTTTAAGATTTTTTTCCTTTATTTATATTGTAAATTTTCACTTCTTATTTTTTCCTTTAGACAGAACTCTAAAAATAATATTTTAACACGAGTTAAAATATTACTTTTAGAGGGGATTTGAGTTTGGCATTTTGTAAAGCTTATAATTTTTTTTTTCATTCAATAATCTGACTTCTTTCCTTTTTTTAAATTAGATATTTGCCAATTAATCTTAAACACATAACTTATATTTCACTGACAGAGAATAATATAACGAATATTACTTCTACAATTTAGTGACTACTTATTATATGCACTGCCCTGATGATGTACCTACTAGTTAGTACTCACATGTCATTTCTGGTTGGTAACTAACAATTACACGTGAATACTTGCTAAATAGTGAGTACATAGAGAAAGCCATCGACCATCTTTCCTACAAAAGACGACGTGGGGGGTGTTTTGCTTGAACAGGGAAAAATCAACGATAATAATATTATATAGTAATTACTAGGTTTTGTTTGCAATTTCTTCTATGCACATGACACATTCTAAGTACTTCCTGAGGTCAGAACTTTCAACCACATAAATCTTTCCTGGTTGTAGAGATACAGGATCAATCGTAACTTGCAAGTTTCAAAGCGGCGCGGCGGAGTCTACTTTGATATACATACTCCTATTCACGATGTTATGTGCAAATAAGACTCACTCAGTTACAAAGTAGGTATGTACTAACAGTAGGTACTGGTGTGACGACGACTGTCACGCAACCAGGCGTTGGGCGGAGCGGCGAGCAATGCACCGCGTGAGAACTGGGAACAGGCTTTCACATTCTCGTCCGCTGATTCATATGGAATCCGGACCCGGCTGGGTGATGCTCTTTTTTTTCAGTAATATATTGACTACTAGCTCTGCCTGCGACCCAACGTAAATATGAAGCGTTCGGTAAAATTATTTCATCAATTATTATTTTGCAGACAATATCTATACATTGAAAAGTATAGATATTATAAAATAAGACAATTATTTTATAGAATTTTTGTCTAATGAACTTTTTCTATCAGCTTCACGCTGTATCCCGCACATAGTAGGTTAGGCAAAGGGAACCTAGTTCTAAGAAACTCCGTTTCCCACTTTCGGCGGAATTCTTAAGTGCGTGTTGAGTGGCGGAACTCAACGCCGCCCTTTGCCTCGATACCAGAGCGAAATACCGTTATGAAATTTGGCAAAACCAATTATAAATGTAACCCTATTACAAAAGTACGGTACGTTACGCTATTGGTACGGAACCCTCGGCGGGCGAGTCTGACTCGATTTTGACTGCTTTTTTGTTATATGTATAAATAGATGATGATTGTACTTTGTAACAGAGTTTGGTTTATCAGCTAAAAGTGAAAAATTGTAGGATTTATTTAACAAGTGCATACGCACCAACTACAACACGTCTGTTTCGTATCATGGTTAACGCACATTTAATAAATATCCGAATTACTTTATATTGTGTATCTATTTAATTGGTTTTTTAGATGATTTTTTTTAGTAACCAATAGTAATAAATTGTTAAGTTTATAATGTTGATTGATAAGTATTAGTTATAAGACCGTCGTCATGCTCTCTGTCAGTGAAATCGACATTTACAAATTCCCATAACACTCACAACTCACGAGGCCACTCGTTGCGCAGTTGCACTACTATATTGCGAATGTAAACGCGACAGGCTGTGGATTCAATTCACAATCCCAGTATTTAAATATATTAAATATTGTTTAATTTCCTCGCCCTGGTGAAGCGTGTCGTTGACTTCCGCAAATCAACACGCAATGCTTCTAGAATTCGGTGGAAAGTGAGAGTTGGAAGTTTCTTAATGAGAATGGACTGGAGTTTTGACATTAAATTAACAGGTTAGTGTTATGACACTCCGTTTCCCACTTTCCGCCAATTTCTTCAGTCATTGGGTGTGGAGTGGCTGAAGTGGCTTTGCCTCGATACCAGAACGAGGAAATGAAAATATACATTCAAATAAATATTTTATTTTCTTGAGTGGTCAGTGGTCAGTCACACTTTGTGCCCCTGCGCCACGACTGACCTCTCTATAGATAATTATTTTTATTATTTTTCATTAAAGTTAAGAATGAAAAAATCAATTTCATTAATTTCTTCAGAAGTTTTTAGACTACTTAATGGAATTTAGACATCTTTATTTGTATTCGTGAATATGAGACAGGTATATGTTTGAGGATGTCTAGGTTTAGCCGACCTTGTGTTATATAACAGGAGGGCTACAGATGGGCGGAGCGAGGTGTGGCCTCCTCAATGCCCCGCCTCGTGGCCTCCTCTCACAGACGCAGTCTGTGGTACAATTTATGAGCTTCGACTCGCCAAAATAAATAAATCTAATGTTTAAGCAAATACATCAAATATAAATAAATAATATATCCTTTTGAAATTCTATGTTATATGCTATGTTATCTTGTAGATAAGTCTTATTATTAAAAAAATGTACTCATTTTTAAGTCACATTATACTCTGTAAATAACTTCTTGCATCTAGAGTTGAAGAACGTCAGAAAGGAATATTAATGTTCACTTTTCGAATGTTTCTTTATTTATATATTGTTAGTAGTCACGTCGCGCCGAATTTCATAATTGTAGGTCCACAGGAAGTACCCTGTAGGTTTTGATTACACGGAGATTTTCCTACGTACGTACGTATATGCAGCAAAAATTATTAATTTTTCGTGTTCCGAGCGACCTGACCTGGACCGGTAGACCTGAACATTTGATGTTAACTGTGCACCTCTAAGAGCATCTCTCTCGAAATAAGTGGCCTCGACAGACGGACAATAAAGTGGTCCTATAACAGTTCCGCTTATTCTTTTTTAAGTTACGGAACCCTAAAAAACACCTGTTACTTTATCTGCGTGGTAGGTACTCGCTTCGCACCACACTTGTTTGATTTACTGTAATGATAAAAATAATCTTCTAAGGACAACGATGTATTTATTGGATTTACATTATCGACAACTCTTCAAGCTCATAAATACTAAGAAAAAGCACTAGAATAAAACTTTTTTAATAAGACAGTAAATGTACAAGAAATTTACTTATATCTATTCACCCTTGACTCGGGCCACCGCGCTTCTCGGAAGCGTCGCGGGCCGCGGCGGAACAGCGCGTTGGTAATTTATGGAGGCCGCAAATTGCGTCTCCATTAGAATTGGGCCTCGTCTATTAAATATATTTTAAAATGTTAAATTAATTCCTATACTTATCTCATTTTAAAATTTATTATTACATTATATTTTTACATATTTTTTTTGAGGCTGTCCTGGCTCAAGGGCTCAAGGAAGTTACAGTAATGTGACGGTTGTGGGTTCGATCCCCACTCAGGGGGATTCATTATTATTAATTAATATTTTTTATTTTTATTATTTGCTTTTGCACCAAGGTAAAAGTTCGGCAACCCCCTGGGTTCCCTCAACCTACCTTGATATATGCGGGATACATGAAGCTGATTTATATAGTTATTATAGATAACTATATAAGTAATAGAAACAATCATCGCAAGCTTATGGGGCTTAATGTAACTTTTTATTAGATCAGAGAAGCCCCTAGATATCGCTACATTCGTTTAGATGAGGCGATACGGCGGGAGTGCGCACACGCCATGCATTATGCATGCGGGGGAATGAGGGCGTTGGTTATTAAACGATCGAGAACATTTATATGTAAAACGTGAAGAGTCAACAAATACACGTTTACTTAGTCAAATAAATTGTTTGTTGTTGATTATGATGAACAATTGTTTAAGGTTCAGAGTATATCCCGCGCAAAGCAGGGTAGGCCGAGGGAAACTAGTGTTGAGACACTCCGTTCTCCACGAAACCAAAATTTGTATTGAGCCAAGCTTATAATATAATAGTATAAACAAAATCAAGGTTTTGAAGTACTTATGTAGCGATGTTGAATATGTAATGTAAGGGAAATGTAAAATTTAGAATACCATTAAGATAAAAAGAAATATAGTGAAGAATTAAAAAAAATGGTAATAATTATTTTTGTCCAAAAATAGACAATAAATGTGGGCGGCGTAAAGCCTCAAAAGGGCGGGCTGGGTATAAGATACAGCGTAAAGTAAAAAAAAAATATTCGTATCTTATGAACACATATTGAAATAATGTAACTTTTTATTGAATATATTTATATAGTTTTTCTATACGAATATATTTAGTTTAATATATTAAGTCGCTTAAGCCACACAGCAGCGCCGAGCGCCGCGGGCCGTCCGAGTAATAAACTGAGAACCCGCTACGCAGTAGGCACACCCCGCAGGCACAGTAAGCCGGAGATCAGCGTGCATTGTATTACGACTTCACCCTTAAATGGATTCAAAGATTTACTCTAACGGAAGGATTGATTATTACAAATGTAAGAGAAAATAATAATAAAATATACACTTTGGTTGGTTACACTGTATCCCGCATATAAGAGGGGGTAGAGTTGCCAGAGCGGAGAGGTAAAAAAAAATCAACATTACCTTGAATGGGAAGCGAACCCACAACCATCGTTTCTCATTCAGACACTGTCTCACTCTTCCAAGATAGCCTCAATGTCTTCTAGAAATATAATTAATCTACTAATATTTTCTAATTTTATCAATACGTTAAATTTATAGATATGTACAGTAATAATATAAAGGAATAATTATATTTGTTTATTTAAGTACCTATGATTTTGTAGCTTTGTCTAGTTATTTAAAGATCATTGTACTAAAACTCCAAAATTCAGCGGAAAGTAGGGAACTGAGTATCTTAACACTAGGTTCCCTCTGCCTACAATGCTGAGTGCGGGATACTGCGTGAAGCTGATAGGAAATGTTAAAATCTTATTTTTAGATGATGATGAAGAGGTACTTTTTAAACCATCCACAAAGAATTTATAATTTATCTAATAGCACTTGGTATTATGTTTTTATTGTCGTTTAGCAGTCAGTCCGCCGGGTCAGGGGTGTGATATTGTAGACGTCTTCCGTTTAATCCGCTAGGGGTGGCGACGCCGCCGGGGGTCGAGCCTCAGCCGCTTTCGCCACTCGCCGGCTTCCGGTCGCGCATCCGGACGCATGAGTTACATCGCGGAAATAAAGTTGTCTTAAAAAAGTTGAAAACTTAAATAAATTAAATTCCCACAAAGAGGCCCACTTACCTTGTTTACTTGTCTCTAAATAAACGTAGTGCTTTAAATAATACTATACTTATATAATTATTTAACTACAATTCTGAGATTTTGAGTTGTGTGTAAAAGATATTGCATTTTTCAAAAAGTTTTTCATTTATAATATGAAAGCAATGCGTTGTACCATCTATGGAATCAAAGGCGCGGAATGTTAAAGTGTTATTTATGATGTTGTGGTTGGCGAGCGAGCACCGCCGCATACAACAGCTGTATCACGGTTAGTTGCCAATTTATAACAAATTCATTACAAGCTTTTTAAGTTTCTCGCTTCAACCTGCAAACAGCAGGATTGACAAGGAGGTGTTAATGTTAAAATATTCCGTTTTTTACCTTCAAGCAAAGGCACAAGTGTGCGGATGTCAACGGGACAAGTTTGGGGGTTTGAGTGTTCGATTCCCACCTGAGAAAGTGAAATATTTATTATTTTCCTTTCCTCGCTCTAGTAATAAGGCAAAACGTTGTAGGGAAACGGAAATGTCCTAATGGAGATGAGTGTCTCAATATAAGTGTCGTCTACCTGCTACAACGTATTCAGCGTAAAACTAAAAAATATTTTTAGAATGTTTACAATTATGTGACAAGAATATTTTTTTATAATCATTTAAAAAAATAGTAGTTTTTAATAAAAATATATAATTGAACTTTTACTATGGCACGATAGATAGTAAAATACTTGGATAGCTTTATAGTCGTTATGAACGAACACTTCACCTTCAAGTCATTGAGACGAAATGATGGCTACGAAGAAACGTAGCGTTGTCGTAGACAGTACGAAAATATATTATAGAAAGCATTTCTCTCGTTAAATCGTTTCTTTTTGAGTGGAAAAAAAATCTTTTAGTTATGTCATTTTGGAAATTACTTAAATTTATTCATTAAAATTTTATTTACTTTGAAGAGGTTTGCAAAAATTTCAATATGTATGTTTTCTTACTTTTTCTTCTTAGATTAACAGTTATACGTGCGTCTTCGCGAGCTTACTCTGTAGGCACAGTATATCAAATCAAATGGAATGAAGTGATGTAATACGTTAATGCCTTCCGTGATACAGGAACCATCTACCGCGTTTCAATCGAAAAACTATTAGAACTACTTTACTGTCTGTCCAATTATCTCACCTTTCACTTTGTTACAGAACCTTACGCGGCGTTGAGCGCGTGCGCACGCGGCAGCGGCCAGGTGCAGCTGTGGCAGTTCCTGCTGGAGGAGCTATCGTCTGGAGCGCCTGGGATTTGTTGGGAGGTAGGTTACAAGTTGAAATAGAATTAAATACAATAAGGTAAGTAAGTGAAGTAGACATTTTATCTATTAAGTGTCTGAAATTTCTTTTATATTTCATATTTGATAGTGAAATTATGACTTATAAAAAAATATAAAGCAAAAAACAACCTCGTGTTTTTAGTTTGTAGAATGAACTAAGTCCATTCGTAGTCGTTGGAAATGGTAATACAGTAGGTACATTACCGAAACTATGTATGATTATTTCTCAAATAATGATGATCGTCTATTCAAATAATTAAGTAACAATATAAAACAGGGCGCCTCCAGCGAGGGCGAGTTCCGCCTGTCGGACCCGGACGAGGTGGCGCGCCGCTGGGGCCGGCGCAAGCAGAAGCCCAACATGAACTACGACAAACTCTCGCGCGCGCTCAGATACTACTACGACAAGAACATTATGAACAAGGTACGGCTTCGTTTATACAACGAATGCATCTGATTAGCTTTAATGTAAAATTATTATAGATAATTTAGTTAACATTTAGTTCTGGAAAAAAAATGAGTATCATACATTTGAGGTTAAATCCTGAAAAATCATATAAAAGATAATAGTCTTAAAAAGGAAGGCGCTAAATTTAGTATTAAAGCCACTAGATCAAGTGAGGAATGAGATGAAAGGGCTCTGGCTAAATTAAGCTTGAATTTTGGAAAAAGCTTGAAAACTCCATTTTTTGGACGAAACTCTCGGTGGATAAGCCCGACTCGCGCTTGTCCGGTTTTTTTATTAATGTGCGAAATTATATTTTGAATATTAAAATAAAGCATTTTAATTTCAGGTGCACGGCAAGCGCTACGCGTACCGCTTCAACTGGGCGGGGCTGGCGGCGGCGTGCCAGGCGCAGGCGCCCGATGCGCCGCCCTACTGGCACTACCTGGCGCCTCGCCCGCCGCCCCCGGCCTCGTCCGCCGCCCTAGCCGCCCAACCCACCGCCCAGGGCTCCACCCTAGCAACTGCACCCGCCACGCATTTGCCCACTAGTAATCCTCATCATATAACACCTCAGTAAAAGACTCCTTGTGCCAGCTGTCATATACTCGTAGTTCGCAACAATAAAGTGGCAGCTGTTGATGATAAGTGTTAGTTCGTTATTTTAAAGTTTAAGCAGAACTTGTGTTTGTTGAATGAAAGTTTAGTAATAACTACTCGCGAAATAAGTAGAGAGTGTGGAAAGAACGTTCAAGTAAGTCGTATTGATTTTTTAACGTTTGCAAATGAATTGTGCATTTATTATTTTTATTTGTCTTGATTCTGTTGTTTATTAAATGTTCTTTATTCAAACTTGATGTTTATAACTTAGTAGATTTATTATAAGTTACTACTTATGTAATTTTGTCTTCGATTCGTACAATTATTTAAGAAATTATCTTATACATCTATTGTATAAAATAGAAAAATAATGATGTTGTTGCCTAATTTACATATTTTTTATAAATAGTTAAAATAATAGTTCTTCACTTAAAATAAGTAGGATCCTGTCAGTGGCGCCTAAATAAGTACAAGTATGCAAAATCATCACCATTTTTAAAATTATAATACATAGCACACTTGGTGCGACACAAAGTAAAGTACCTAGTAGATCTAGTTACATGATTCACCGAATCAACAAACATTTAGTATTAATAAAACAGTATAGAATTTCTTACACCGAGTAGGTACTCGTACCTACAGTGTAGCCTGTTCAGAGAGACTTACATAGGTACTGTAGAGTACCTATGTAAGTCTCTCTGAACAGGCTAGGTATAGGTAGGTACTGTCTGTTGCTATTCAAATATCTTTCATTGTTGTACCTTTTATTAAGCAATTGTAATATACTTTGTGTACGAGCATATGCAATCGTATATTTTATTTATTTCATATTTTAAATGAGTTATGGGACTCTCAAATTATGTAATTTTATAATTCTTTCATAAATCTGTCATTTGCAGCGTATATTTTATTAATATCTATATTGTTAATATTTATGCGCTTCGGTATGTTTTGTTTAATCGTCTTTTTCGATTGCAATTGCTTAAAATGGTACTTAAGTGTTCTAGGGAGTCTCTTAGAAGAGACTTCAAATTTTGTTATATTATACTTGTCTTTTATTTTATTTATTTATATTAATTAAATGTAATCGTCTTTATACAGAATTGCAACTAAAAAGACAAAATATTATTTGAAATATTTATCTAAATGCTACTAAATATTTTGCTTAAGATTATATTTATATTTTTACTGTTATAAAATCTGCAATTGTTTTTGTTTACTACAATTTATTATAGGGCATAATGACCTAAGATGTAACATTACAGGTCTTTTATCGAATTCTTTTTTTAATGTTTCTACCAATTTGTTATTAACAATATTTCTCTGTCTGTCTCTTTTTATTGTACTTTACTAAAATTTGAACTTATTCACGTTGAAAGAAAGATTTAACGTTTTTTAAAACTTAAATATTATTTAATAATTTTATATTTTTTTTTTATTAAATAGTATATCCAGTGATTTTATTTTTATAATTACATTGAAATTAAATGTGTTTATATATAATAATAATATAAAAGAAATCTTTGTTGTTATTTCTTTGATTGTTTAATAAACGATATTATAATACTCTGTTTAAAAATAGGTTTTATTAAATTTTGGTACAAAATATGTTATGTTTATTTAATAAGTATTATTTTGTTGTGTCTTTATTTAATACAATAAGGTACAATAGCTTATGTATTTGTATTTTCGTTTCCGTCGTCGCGTCACTTTGTTCTGGACATGTTTACGAGATTGTTATATAAAACGCTTTTGCGTAACATCACAATAAAGTTCCTTACAAACATTTGCGTGTGTATTGATTTATTTATTTTTTAGTTTTAATCTGTATCCCGCTAGTACTGAGCCATAGAAATTGGAGAGAACCTACTGTTAAGACACTTTGTTGACACACACTGTCCAATTTTCGAGACATTGCGTGTTTAGTGGCGCTTTTCTTACGCTAGCGAGGTATTGAAAATAAATAATAGCAGTTATTTAAGTAAAAATGTTGTTACGTAATTGTTTTAAAAAAACCGGACAAACGCGAGTCGGGCTCGAATGCTAAGAAGACCAAGACGAGAAAAAGAAGAAAATATCTTTGAACTTGTTTTTTTCAGTTTTTTAAAGTATTTTGTGGTTATTTTTATAATTGAAACATAATTAATCATCTAATCGTGTAGCGACTGTTGTAACTACAATATTATTTATGTCATACAAAAAACCCTGAGAGCAGTTCTGTCCTTGCGGCGCCGGACGCGGCGATACGCGCCCACGCACCCTTGATTGCTAAACGACTGTTCTTTTTTAAACATTTTTTTTTATTACAATGTATTATTATAAAATAATGTATAAAAAGTATTTTTCATGTTGACATACCAGGCATACCTAATAAAAAAGCTGCATATATTTGGTATTTATATAACGCTTTCATAGTCTTTTTTTACCTATATTTGCCCTCTTTTACACGAGTTTATTAACAATATAGTAAATAAATGTTTAAAAAATCTATTTTTATTATTTTTAATATTTACACAATTTTTTGATTATTATGGGCGAAACGTCTGAGGCATGAAAGTTTGCTAAAAGCATTTTAATAACTTTATAATAAACATAATGTTTTATTTTTCTATAAACACTAGTTCGTACATTTTCCGCCTAATTCTGGCGTTTGCATTGCGTGCGTTGCAACTCAACGGCTCGTTTTGCCTCGACATCACAGCGAAGAAATGGTAATATAAATTTAAATAAATATTTCATTTCCACGAGTGAGGATCGAACCTACAACCTGTCGAGTTTACAGTCACACTTTGTGCCCCTGCACCTTATATAGAAATATATAAATTAATAAAACATAAAAAGGTTTCATGCAACTGTGATAACTCGCGAAACCCGCCGGAGTGTCAACCAATAGGGTCCAGTCACCGCACCATGTCGCCCCGGTCGGCCGCGCTCCTGGCTCTGATCCTAGTGGCCGGTAAATTTAGCTTTTATTGTGAATAAATCCAAGATATTTACTATTTCATTAAATACGTTTAAGTGAGATATATTCCATGGTAAAATATCTTTACATTACCTTGTGTTGATATACATGGCGGTCGAGTTGGCCACACACGCATATATACGCATTATATTATATGTAACAGCAAAAACTACAGGCATATGTTCAACTGATATATTTTATAAATAACCCCCACAATACATAACACTCTTTCAACACTCTTAATGCTAACAATGATTAACCCCGTAGAGCAATTTAAGAATTTAAAAAAACTTTATTTAATTAGGACAGTGCTAGTAGAGTAGTGTCAGTACACGAAGCTATGAGTACCACCAGCTTCGAAGTAAGTTGTAAGTAATACAGGAAGTGTAAAGTACGTCGTGAATCCTGCAGGTACACACGTGTCGGGCGAATGTGACAATGTCACTTTTATTTCATCGCAAGTGGATCTGATGCTGGCGGAGTACGACCGCGGCGTGGGGCACGCCGGCGCCGTGGAAGTCAGTGCCTCGTTGGAAGTACAGCACGCGTCCATCGATGACAGAGATTCTACTATTCGGATGTTAGCTTCGTTGCTTTTGGTCAGTGATTTTTTTTTCAAATTCACTCTATATCCCTATCTAGCAGGAAAGGCGGAGAGGACCTAGTTCACACTTTGTTTCCTACTTTTTGCCTATTTTTCGACACGTTGCGGTTGAATCCGCACAACCATCGCGTTTGCAGTCAGTACTGTTCTTGTAATCCGTGCCCAGAGACATAAATAGCCACGAATAATAACATATAATTTGTTTATTTCAAGTGGGCCCTAAATTAACGTGGCCAAGGTCTAAACGAGGCGATGGACCGAACTATCGACTAGATGAACCTTCAAATTATCCTTTTTATTACTTTGAATATAAAGAAAATGTACAGTACATTACAAGTATTACGATACACTGTACTCGTATATCGAGTATCTAGTGTAGCGTTCAATACCTACAGTTCGTATTACGATTGGCTGAATTTTACTATTAATAGAATTGATGGAGAGACCTTTTAGTGGACATCTTCATAGTTTTCTCTAAACATGGTTTTTTATGTCAGTTAAATTTTGGCCATATATTCTCTTATTCTTGATTTTAGTACCCAAGAAAATTGTCAATTGACTAAAAAATAACTGCTATCTTTTTTTACTAAAGATATGTGAAATAAATTGCAGAAATGGGAAGACAAACGCTTAGCGTGGAACGCAACCAGCTGGGGGTGTGACAATGCCCTTGTATCATCAGAACGGCTCTGGCTGCCCGACGTTTCAGTGTTAAGCGCCGCTACCGTGGGCTCCACTAGTGGAGACATGGGGCTACGAGCTCGTCTCACCAGTGATGGCCGCGTCTCCTGGGCAGTACGCTTTGACTTGACCGCCCCAATTACCCTTTCCTTGGAAGAATGGCCCAAAGATAAACACGAAGCTGCATTCAAATTTGGCTCTCGATCGTATTCTGTTAACGAATTAAACCTGTCATTGAGTGATTCGGAGGTATGCAAAAAAATGCTGTTTTCTCTTTTTTTCTTTTCATTAACCTACTTCGGAGGAGGAGGTTATCAATGCGACTGTATTTTTTTTATATTTGTTACTTTAGAACTTTTGACTGGGTAAACCGATTTTGATGATTCTCTTTTTATTTAAAAGCTGGTGCTTCTCGTGTGTCCTCAATTTTGTCCATTTCTGACAATGGTGTACATGAGAAAATCGTCTTAAATTTGCATTAAGTATGTATGTATATTAAATTAACTAATTAAGAAATGCCACGTCAACCGATTTCTATGATTATTTTTTTATTCGAAAAGATAAATTTCAAGAGTAGGTCGAAGAGTTTGGTTAGGTTCTGATTATGGAATTCGGTGGAAGTCAGTTTTTTTAGGGTTCCGTACGTTTTAAGGAAAAAAAGAACACTTATATATACTAATAACATTCTGTTATCCGCCTGTCTCTTTGTCAAGAGCCTTTATCTCAAAAACGCTTAGAGATATTGATTTGAAATTCAAACCATATACTCAAATCTACGACCCCGTAATTTCCTAAAAAAAATATATATTTACTTAAAAAGAAGATCAAGAGACACTATCAAGAGATCGACTCGTCAAATTCGTCGATTCGACTAATCAAAATTTTAGGATTAGGAAATTTGGCAACTAGCATCTACTATCTATCTAATTTGGTACTAATTCAGGAAAAGATCGAAAAACTATACATTTGTGGTTAAATTTGATATTAAAGTCGCTTTTTACACGGATACTTCGGTGGGCGAGTCCGACTCACGCTTGTCTAGTTTTCTTTTAAAAAAATTTAATTTTTGTGATATGTTTTAACCCTAAAGAGCATATATACGCTCTTCAATCACAAAACTAAGTTAGGCGCGAAGATCATTTTATTTTTGAGCATTACTCAAGTACTACAATGTTCGATATTAAGCGCGACGTTTGTGGTTTGATTCCTACTCGGGAATAAATTATTTTTATTCCTCTGATGTGCAAAGACAAAGCGCGGCGTTTAGTTCGCCACTCAATACGGAATGTCTTGGATTTAAAGGGAAAACCGATAATAGAGGGCTGAAAAAATAAAGCTAAAGGATTCAAAAATCTATAATTATGTTTAGCACACGACAGTATTCGAGTCTGGTGCATGGGAGCTTCTTGCAGTGAAGAGATATATGAGCCAATCGCAGCGCTTAGATGAAGCCCAGCAGGTCCTGGAGTGGCGGGTGACGCTGCGACGGCGCGCGGCCGCGCACGCGCTGGCGGCGGCGGCGGTGCTGGCGGCCGCCGCGCTGCTGCTGCTGGCGGCCGCCGCGCTGCCGCCCGCGGCCCGGCCCGCCCTGTGCGCTACTGCCACCCTGGTCGCCTCTTTATGGTTAGGCATTAGGCACATACATCACTGATAATTTACTTTATTTATTCATACAAATACAATACTAAAAACAATCTATGTCCTACACATTTTTTTCGTACACAAACATAACGACTGCTGTGGGTCTATATATAAGCTATAAATGAAAGTATCTGCTAGTATAAAAATAGGAATTCTGAATCCAACCCACAGTCATATATTGCCGTTTTTACCGTCTATATTTACACGGTATTTCTACTTTACAGGTTAATTTCAAGTCTAGTCCGTCTCCCAGGCGCGGCATCAGCTCCTTTAGCGATGTCGCTGCAGTGCGTAGTCAGTATTACCGGCGCGGTCGCGGCGTTTAGCGCTGCGATCGTACTTCGAGTGGCACGTTGTTCATCACCGCCGCCGCACGCGTTGCGGACACTTGTCATATCAACATCGAGCTTTTGTAAGCTTATACCCCCTGAGGTATGTATTGTATAGGTGTTTCAATTAAATAAATATTTCGTTAGTCGAAACACTTTTTCTACAGGGTAATACTTTTGTTATAATTACTAAATATATCATATTATTTTAATATATGTAGTTCATTGCGGGTGAATAACAACTAACAACACTCATACTCACTATATGAGTGATGTAAGTTTCCAATTTCCCGCCTATTTGCTTGACCACAGATTAAGATGTTACTTCAATAACTTCACACATTCCAACATCATTTGTATTTTTAACCGACTGCTGTAAGAAAAGGAGGTTATCAAGTCGACTATATTTTTTTTATGTTTGTTACCTCAGAACTTTTGACTGGGTGAACCGATTTTCATTATTTTTTTTAATTGAAAGCTAGTGCTTCCCGTGGAATCCCGTGTGGTCCCATCGTTTCGGCTCTGTTCGGTCTTAAATTTGCATTAAGTATGTGCGCGACAAATGGACGAATAACTCAATATCCGATTCCGATGATTATTTTTTTTATTTGAAAGGATACTTTATGCTTAGTTTGGTGAAAGTTTCGTTAGGTTCTGATTATGGGATCTGGTTGAAATTGAACAAGTTTTTTTTTGGTAAAATGTATAACTATACTGTAATAGTAACAAGGCAAAACATTTCACATCGTTGCATTTCTTTACAACCAACTTCAAAAAAGAGAGGTTTCCAATTCGCCCGAATATTTTTTATATATGTTCTTGTCAATATGCCAAAATGTTATGCACATATGCCAAAATGTTATGTCATGCACAATAATACCTAATTAAGTTTGAAGTTTTACATACGAGTAGGTCAACCACTAACTTGAGAAGCATCCTTTTAAGGTCTACCCATCACTAAAATCGTATAATAAATTAATTTGTAACAAAAAAAACCGACTTCGAACAACAACAAAAAACCCAGTGGCGTAGTTAGGGTATTTGCTGCCCGGTGCAGCTTAGGATTTGATGCCCTTTAAAATGTGGTCAAAATCATTAATCGAAGCAAAGTCATTATTCACATTTTCAAAATCAATAGTATTGACTAGTTCATGTGCGATTGACATGAAAGCGAGATTGTATTTTTCATTTTCATTCTCTCATTTTACTTGATTCTTGATTGAAAAAAAATTAGAAGAATTGATCGTGAATTTGATGCCCCTTTCCTTTTGATGCCCGGTGCGACTGCACCGCTCGCACCCCCCCAGCTACGCCACTGAAAAAATCATTTAAAAAAACCGACTTACAAATAACAGAAAAAAACATTTTACATAAAGTAAAACGTACTTTGATTTTGTTAAACAAAAATAATTAAAAAAAGATTTTATAATTTTGAAGTCGGTGTCAAGTAAAACAAACAGATATAGAAAAAATTGGTAAACTAAAACTTAATTTATAACGAGATTAAGAGTCGTCTGATGCACGGCGCTTTGTTTCTGACATGAAGTTAAATAACATTAAAATTATTTTTTAGAACGACGAGTTAAAAGTTATTCATTCTACCGAGTGGGAAGCGAACCCACGATACTTTTAAAGATGAATAACTTTAATTTGTAAAATATGATCTTTTGAAAATGAAATAAATGAAAAATTAAAATATGCAAACCCTAAATCGTCACATAACCTCTGTCGTTGTACGTGAACAGGGCAGCTCTGCGGAGTGGAGCGCGTGGGCGGCGGCGGCGCAGCTCCTGGACTACGTGCTGCTCGCGCTCATTCTCTTTACTCTTTTTGTAGTCGTGTGTCTCAGCTTTTAATCACACCCTTTCCTACCTCCTGCTGCTGGTCCTCATGCTCCTGCTATTGCCAAGGGCGTGTCCAGAGACATTCGATTTTGCTTTTATTTTGCTTGAATCGACTCTTCGTAACAATTTCATGTTAATAATTGTGAATAGTTAAAATGATATGTTTTACTAAATTGAATGGGAAATAATAAGCATGTCTAAGAAGCCACTTTATTTTCGATGCTTCCACTGTTCACTGTTTACAATATAATACTATTAAAGTTTGTGTTATCATATTAATATTATATGTAAGTGTACTTACTACTTTTAATAAAAATATAATAATAAAAAATATAATTAATTCTTGTAATTTTTTCATTAAAAACCATCAATCAAATATTGCCTATGTTATTTTGCTCCGTATCGAGTACGTGCCAATTTAATCATAACTTAATCTTATAAATATTAGGCAATCATTTTGATAAGATTAAATTATATTATTTATTAATACATTGGATGACAAAACATTCTGAAGCTAGTATTAATATCCTCTCATATAGCCTTGAAGTGTTCGAAACTAAAGTCCGTCCTCCGTCCCGACACTGAGGTGTCATCATGTCTCGTTCACGTTTCTGTATGTTTTTGTTGTTTAAGTACGTTAGATTTATAATTTAAATAAGAGTTATATTTTCATACCTATAAGTAATTAATTTTAATTCATCAATTCACACCAAGAATATCTTAACCCATAAACTATTTAGTCTTTGCCACGTCTGCCACAGGCCAAAGATTTGGATTTAACAAAGTAATAGAGCCTCTCGGCGAGTAACACGATCGTGGCCAACAACATGCCAGCGAGGAGTGCCTGCGCCGCGGGCAGCACGTCCACCAGCCCAACGCTGACGAAGCCGCCGCGCCCTTCGTCGCATTTGGGACGAGAGCTCATCCACACTCGACGGAAACGATCCATGAGACCGACTTCGCGTTGCCAACGAAGTCTACAACGAATACAAACAGTTTTAGTATATCTGTAGCCTATACATATCAAACATAATTCACGTGAGCTTAGCTAAGCCACGCTGTGTGCTGCCAAATGTTTGATCACTCACGGGACCAAATGGAAATGGCCACATTTAAATTATTCAATAGATATATCAATATTCAATTAGAAATTACTGCTACCATCAAATATTTTTATTAATTTACTAAAGTCACTGCCCCTGAAACACTAAGCACGTTGTTAGATTTCGCAACTCAAAAAGTAGTTGTGTATACACACGAGCCGAACATGCCTAAACATACAAAAACGAACCATAATAGTCAGCAAAAAAATGTCGTATATATGATTCGCCATATCAGATTTCCACAAAGTCATTAAATACCGTGACGCGAACAGGTCGCGGTAGCCGGAGTGCTTGCGCAGCGGCACGGCCACCATCGGCAGAGTGAACGCCTTGATCTCCTTCAGGCCGCACTTCTCGCGCTCCGTGTAGGTCTTGCTGATGATGTCGTATGCCGAACTTTGTTCCACCTTCATTTAAAAATTTAATTATGAGCAACTACTTCACTGCGTTATAGGCAAGTTTAATTACTATTTTAGTAATTATATTTTTTTGCAATAATTATTTTTGAAAACAATGCCGCACTGGCCTCCGTCACACACATTGTGAACGTTATGTAGCAACGGAGTGTCTACACTAGATCCAGAGATCTAGTACCCAGATATATGCAAAAAAAAATTGTGGGACTAAAGAAAAATTAAAACAAAATTGTTTTAATTTACCTTACAGCGAAATTTCGTAAATTATTTAACGATATAAAACAATTGTCGTTAACATAAAGCACTCCCCTGGAACGCGAACAGTCCGGTGCGCACGCGCGCGATGCCGTCCACCACGCTGAGGTAGGCGCGCTCGCCCAGCGGCAGCAGCTTGCGGCGGTACAGCGCCTGTGTCGCAGGGTCGTTGCTTTCCTTAAACATTACAACGTATGTTTGTTTTCCCTCTTCACGCTGTATCCCGCACATAGACGCCTATTGTTGAGACTCACTTTCCACTGAATTCTGGAGACATTGCGGATTGAGTGAGCGATTTGCCTAAGAGCGAAGAAATGACAATATTAAATATTTTATTTTCTCGAATAGAAATCGAACCCACAACCTGCGGCGTTTACAGTCACACGCTTGTGTCCCTGCGCCACGGCTGGCCTCCTTGGATAACTTGTATAAATAATCTGTTTTCGTTAAATGTCACCAAGTAAAAAATCTCACTTTGAGTATACCTTTATGTGTAATTACACATTAAGGTTTATGTGGTAACTTAAAAAGGTAAAATGTTTTGATTAGATCTTACAGCGAAGTACACTCTCTTGTACGTGGTTTCCTGCACCCCCATGTCCATCGGGGAGTGTGTCAAGTCCGCGATCGTGTTCAGCGCGTCGCTCGGCGCTTGCAATATCGCCACTATCTTAGCGGAGTAGGATGTGAATGCGAACAGCGACGCCAGCAGAGTGCAGAACATTAACAGACGCACGGACCACAGCTGGGGCGACAGGTCTGAGCCTGGAAGTCACTTCAAATTAGTTGGACATCAAATAAGACAGAATGATTGTTTGTCGATTGAATATTACGGTTAAACTGAAAATTATTAGAAGTCCGTAGCGAAGATATAATCTCTATATATAATAAGACAGTAAAAATATTTTGTCTGTACATTTAGTAATTTTGACTGAAATGGATAGAGGGACACTTAAAAATAATAATAGAAAGCAAAAAGATTTTTTTTGAATTTCTTGTCTGTCTGTCTGTCTGTCGACATATTTTTGTCCGCATTTTTCTCTGAAAGTACTGAACCGATTTACTTGAAAATTTCACTTAAATACTATTTTTATTTCATCAAAATCGGTTCATTAAAAAAAAAGTTATCGTCATTTGAAAGAAGTCGTAATTAATTCAACACGGAGATGAAGAACGATCTTGAAAGAAATATCAAGTAACTACAAAGATTTTTTGGTTGGTTCGTTTATATAATATATGTAACTAATTTAAAAACTGTACAGGAGTTAATATGCAATTATTACAGTTATTTTACAAAGAATATTAGGAATCCTTCAAATCAATAATTTAACATTTAAGGCTGTTTCTGAATGAGTAAATTAAATTATTCACTGTCATCAGCACATTTAACAGAGTATGTTATATAGGTAAAAAGAACATAAAGTTACAAAAATATATACATGTAATAAATAATTAGCTTTATGTATATTTTATAAATATCAAATATCAACAACGGTCGTATTTTTTTTATTTAAAACAATCAAAAATTCTTTGACGATAATGTCGTAAAAAAATCATATTAAAAGTCATTATAGTTGTCCATCAATTCTGCTTATTAAATCAATAATCATGTATTTTAAGCGGGCGAAGCCGTGAGCGAGCCGCTAGTAATTAATAAATATTATTATAAAATACAAATACTTATAATGAGAATAGAACCATACACTCCGTTTCCCATTAGCTGCCCAGATTTCGAGACATTGCGTGTTGAGTTGCAAAACTCAACGGCGCGCTTCGTCTTAATCTCGGGACAAGAAATCGAAAATTAATCATTCAATTTGCATTAACAGTTAGATAGATACTGTGTCGCCGCGCCACGACAGCCTAAGTAATTTTAATAGTTAATCTAAATAGATTTCGAGACATTGTGTGTCTACAAAGTAATGACAACAGGATGGGTGTAACTAGCCTTGCTGACATATAGTGCCAATAGCATAAGTCAGGTTCTCAGGCAGCGTCAGCCTCTGCGCAGTCGGGTCCAGCACGTTTCGCCGAGCAACGTGTCCGAAGACAGTGAGCAGAAGACCAGCGCCGACGAAGACCGCCGCGCACGCCGCCCACACGCCGCGGCTGAACGGCAGCACGAACACGTTGGAGACCGCCGAGCGAGACGGTTGACGGAAGAGGAATGCGCCCCTGGAATTTAGAGTATTTGTGAAAGAATGATCACAATTAAAATTAAAGTGTTATTAAAATACTCGAATATTATGGCAGTCCTGTATAATGGAGGAATTGAGCAGTTTTACAATTTTTTGACAAATTATATAAAAATATTCTGTGCCAAATTTTATAAAATAAGATATTCATAAATCAACCCCTGTCTCAACTTTTGAAACTGGTTTTGGTAAACTGACTTGAGTTCAACGGTCTCCGCGGAGTAGTGCACCACGCGCCACCTGTCCGCGCGCATGAACATGGACGTGATGCCGACCTCCAGCTCGCCGCGCTGCATGCGCCCCACCAGCCCGTCGAACGTGCCGTTGCGCTCCTCGCCGTATAGGTCTACTTGCTTTAAGTTGAACCTTACACAATTCAAAAGAGTTATACGAGTCATTTTCTACATCATTTTATTATTTGCTTTTTGCTTTAAGCATTTTCGTTTTGTTACTTTTTGCTCAATCTTCGGATATTGCCTATGTGGCTGAGATCGTAGACACGTTTTAGACCAAAAACAACCACGCGTGGAGTGAACCACTACAATAGTAGCATGGCAGCGTTGTCTATACCCTTAATATAATAGCTATTTACCTAAAATTTAAATCCTGGCCGCAAAGCATAAGCAACGGGTAGGTCACCTTTGGAAAGGTATCAATTTGACGATTGCTGAGATCAGACCAGCCTTTGAAGTATTGTGGTTGTGTTACCTGCGAACATTTAGTAAATTCTCTTGAGACATATATTGTAAGACTAACCAAAAATTTTATATTTATAAAATAATGCATTTTTTATTACAAAATGTATTACGCGCAGTAAGAGCTATTTTAAATAACAATATTAGATGCAAAAAAAGACAAACATTTCTATTGAAACATTCACATCTTAAATAGATATCAAATAAACGAATATTTACGATAGTAGCCGACTCCAAATAAACATTATTAAGATTCTTCCTTCTCGTAACTGCAGTAGGCAATTTCAACCAAAGAAGCTCAAGGTCCAGTTGACTATCCCGAAATCCTAGGTTTAAAGCCATTAAATCCTGGTCCTTCTTAACGCGGTACACATCTACCATGAGATCCTTAGCGACCCACGTGACGTCCCCATCGGGGAGTATCAGACTATCTGATAATATATTATCAACATTTGTAATGTTGTAGAAAGAATCGTCGATTAACATCCAAGAGTGTCGTAAGTTAAAAGCGCGTGTGTCTGATGCCTGCAAAGTTACAGTATACTCATTTCTGTCGCTTCAGCTATAGAATATTGGAATATATTTATTTTTTAGGTATGTGACTGTAATCGTGACTGGTTGTAGGTTCAATCCCCAATCGAGGAAATGAAATAAAATAAATTATATTTTCATTTCTTCGCTTTAGAGTCCAGGCAAAGAGCGGCGGTGAATTCAGCCGCTCAATACGCAATGCCAACCAGAATTCTGCGAAAAGTTGGGTACGGAGTGTCTTAACACTAGGTTCCCTCTGCCCACCCTGCTGTGTGCGGGATACGAGCCGAGCCAACCGCTTCTTTACCAATTAGAACCCGGACCGAAAATATTTCAAATATACTATATCTATATGTAAATGAAATAGAAATCAATTTTAGACCACTGTTTATATCAAATTGACTCTGGTTGATTCTTAATAATATTATTGTCAATTAAATTACTTTAACTTTAAGTTAATAAATAATACTAACTTTATTTAAAACTTGTGATACATTATCGCAGCGCGTATCAAGTAGCATCCCTTCTCTGAAGGTGCGGTACGCCGGCAAGTCCGGGAG
The DNA here is from genome assembly GCA_013421005.1 of Heliconius erato x Heliconius himera. Classification (NCBI taxonomy): domain Eukaryota; kingdom Metazoa; phylum Arthropoda; class Insecta; order Lepidoptera; family Nymphalidae; genus Heliconius; species Heliconius erato x Heliconius himera. The sequence continues at coordinate 6,714 of JAATLQ010036643.1, read as the reverse complement.
GTCGAGGAGGTCAGTGTGAACGCGCACTCGCAAGCCGGCGTCGCGGCTGAGCCGTAAGAGTTTGTTTATATTTTCTGAAATAATAAATACATATATTTTTTACATTTTTAAAGTGTTATTTCAGACTTAGGAAAGAAACAAACTTATTTAGAAAACGTATAAAAATTTGAAGGTAGCGGGACTCGAACCCGCGCCTCCTGGAAACCGACCAGGCGCTTTGACCACTAAGCCATACAAGCCACGTCGAAATATCGAAATTATCGAGTATTTTTTCAGAAAATGTGTAATTAAACGTATAGTTATAATTTGTTATCTTATCTTTTAGGAAAAAAGTATCCAATAAATATATAAATTAAAAATCAGCTTCACGCTGTATCCCGCACACAGCGGGGTAGGCAGAGGGAACCTACACTAGTTAGGTACACTAGGTAAGACATTCCGTTCCCCACTTTCTACCGAATTCTGGAGGCATTGCGTGTTGAGTGGCAGAACTCAACGCCTCGCTTTACCTCGACACCAGAGCGGGCAAAGTGGGGAACGGAGCGTCTTAACACTAGGTTCTCCCTGTCTACTTTGATTTGTGCGACATACAGCGTGCCGAACCGGTGGCTGTAGGACTGACACTACTGATATTTCTACGTAACTTGACGATCCAAAGTGCTTGTAATCACCGATTGAAGGAATATTTAGATTTTTTATTTTATACATACTAGATGTTATATTGTTAAATAATAAAACTTCTCGTTACTGATTGATTGACGTAGAAAGAAGAAATTTGGCACGAAGGTAGATCAGGGAGTGTAGGGGAGCGCTAAGAGAGGATTTACCGAAACTTCTAAATGGTAAATAACGGAATTTGACTTTGTAGTCCAAGCAAACAAAGTTGGGGACTGCCACTAGCATTAAATAATATACAATGCCTATCAACATGTTGTACATCCGAACTAGATACGAGTAACGTCCTGCGGAGGCCTACATCGTAACGCACGAGTAGGTCTGTTTAAGTAGTATTTAGTTATAACTAAGCAGCTAAGGCCACGCGGCCGCAGCTCCGTATCGTTACACTTCTCTTCAGTAAACAGAATCGCTCTGTTGCTAAACACCTCGCGGCTTATGTTTATATTTACATGCGTCTTTTCTTGAAGTTTCAAGAGAATTCGCAATATTTTACTCACGATTCTGTATTACCTCACATTAGGATATTAGACTGAATTATTAGACATTTTAAGACTTTATACATTTTGCTTTAGGGTGAAATCTCGTAACATATAAAGATACAAACTGTTTTAAATTCTCATATTATATTATAATCAAACTAATCGGACTTAGTTTTAAATGTGAGATTAGCGATCACTCAAATGTATTGAAAAGACAATAACTTTGCAATAGTTAGCTATTAAAAGATATAAAAAACCGGACAGGTACGCGCACGCGAGTCGGTCTCGCCCACCGACGGTTCCATACAAAATTTGGAGATTTCGAGCTTTTTCTGAAATTTAAGCTTAGTTAGAATAGAACCCTTTCATCTGATACGTCACTTGAACTAGCAGCTTTAATACTAAATTTTGACCCCATTTTTCCTGAACTAATACTCCCTGTAGATGCTAGCTGAAAAATATCACAATTGTAGGTTAACCGAAAGTATAATACTCTATTAACTTTGATTTCCTTTGCAGTGACGAAATACGCGTTTTTTGCGATATAAACGGCCGTATTTCTTTTTTAAGTAAATTAAAGAAATACATTTTTTAGGAAATCATGGGGCCGTAGATCTGAGTATGAGAATATGGTTTGAATTTTAACTCGATATCTCCAAGCGTTCTGAGGTAAAGGCTCTTGACGGACAGACAAACGGATAGACGGAGAACAAAGTGATCTTATAAGGGTCCTTTTTTCCCTAAAAGGTACGGAACCCGAATGATTAGGACCTAGCATATTAAAAAATATTTACAAATTTATATTCGAAAATTTTCAAGTTACGTAATAACTACCTACCTGGTCCCCAACATAAGAACGTTGTGATCAGCGCCAGCTTTTTAGAGACGAAATATGCAACTATAAAACTGAGGAAGTCCATGTTTACAGATCAAGTGAAGGTTGACCTTGTGCGGCCGCGCATTTATAGAGCTATTAGTGTGTCACTTAAGGGTGAGTACACATTAGTCCTCACCCCTTTGCCAGCGGCCGGTGGTGTCGGTCAGCAGACTAAGTAGGCTACCTCATAAAAATTAAAAAAGATCCCTATGTGACGGCTTTCCTATGCTTTACGTTACGTTTTGCTGATGACTTCTTTTTCCAACGGTCACCCTCAGTTTGGCTCTGCTCACATATTTCATCACATTAAAGACTATAATATTTCCCCCTTCCCATTATCGCATCGGCTACATTTTTAAGCCAGTTCCGCCACTGGTTGGGTTACCCCACATGTGGTTGTATGGCCATCTACACAAATAAATAATTATTCATGTAATTACTCATTTGTGTAGATTGGATTAAAAGATAAAAGAAAATTGATAAAAAAATCTTCCTTTTAACGGAACCCTAGTTCCATACCTTTTAAGGAAAAAAGGAACTCTTATAAGATCACATTGTAGTCCGTACGTTTGTCTGTCAAGAGCCTTTATCTGAAATTCAACCCATATAGTCAGTACTACGGCCCCATGATTTCCTGAAAAAAAAACGTATTTCTACATTTACTTAAAAAAGATATAGCTTTTTATATCGTAAAAAAAGCTTATTGCGACACTATAAACAGAATCCAAATTCATAGGGTACTTCAGCTTGACCTAGAATTTTGAACTTTGGCACCTAGCACCTACAGGTAGTAAAATCCTAAAAATAAACGCCTTAAAAGGGGGCAAAATTTGCACAGCATGCCAGTTTTATAGTATTTTTCAATGACTTTGTGTATTTAGTTTTTTTTAGTAAACAATATAATATGCCTTAACACGACACTGTACAGCTGACAGCTAAGCCAACAGCCACTACTCTGTAGAAGCAACTGAACAAACAAATTAAAGGCACTTTTCTGTAAATTTTCATATCGCAATATAATGACTTAAGTATCCCCCCTCAATATACTCGATTACAGTTCATTATAAATGACGTCTTGCGGCACAGTTGGAATATCTACAATCGGTGGTTGTGAATTCAAGTTCGAGATTATTAAATAGTTTATATTATCAACTACCTCATTCCTAACTTAGTCAAGTATGTATATTAAATAATTACAGTAGGCAGAGGTAGGAGAGGTACCTGGTGTTAAGACGTTTTGTTCCGCTGAATTTAAGGCGGAACTCAACGCAGCATTTTAAATAATATTTTTTAAATTTCGATCTATAAAATATTTAATATAGTTAATCAATGTACAACGTACCGCCCGAAGTGCATTAAGCATCTGAGGTTATAATAAAAAAAACTTATATCATTCAACATTTTTATTGTCTATTCATGAATCAACATACATATATATACTCGTCGGTATCTCTATAAAGGAGCACAGTATCACAATTGTTTGTCAGTTTACACGAACACGAACACGTTGCTCGCCGCGTTACACACCACTGATACCATCACTGTGAGTGAACAATTAGGATTTATCACTTAAGAATATATTCCAAAAAAAGAAATTAATAGAAATTAGTTCATTTATCAGAAGATCAATGAAACTTATTACGTACTTTAAAAACAACATTATTGAAATAACACCAAGTCTAGAATTTTCCAAAAAATGTTTATAGTGACAATGAGTAACAAACATTATCGTTTGATACAAAAAAACAACATTAGGTTCTAAACGGTTTCTCTTCTCTATTTGAATTAGTAGCGAGCTTAATGGTTTTAAGCTTTTAAGTGCTTCTGACGTTTATCTTATTATATATTCACAATTGAGGTAATTTACACAAAACATACCAATAATACCTGTAATAACAGGTTACTCAATGAGCAGACGCATATTGTTTCCTCCAACTTTAATATTTTGTTGAAATTAATTTGTTGTACGTGTTTGTAATGCAACAGAAAAAATACAAAAAATCGAAAGATGCATGATTAAGTAGATTATGTTTATATACGAGTACTATACCTGTATGATAAGGCACTGATACTTGCCGCTGCACTCGGTGCTCATAGAAATTCAATTTGTTTATACTAATTTACAATTTAGCTACTTACTAGTCGCAGGTTCAGATTCCTTTTGAAGTGGTCAAAGCAGTATTTATGTAGACTTTGACTTTCATCATTGTGGACCGTTATTAATACGCTTTATTTCATTATACTACATATATCACGATTGATTAGTAACGATCATAGATTTCATTTACAAGCTATTTACAAACAACACAAATTGTCTAACTACTTACAAAAAATAAGTAAACGTATGCAAATTAAGTACTCGAATTACTTAGTTACATTAGCATATTACTTGATGTAATATTTTTCTAATATAAATGTTTCCCCGTGGTGGTTATCGCAACAGGTGCATGTATGGTTCTCTATGTAAGTGTGTATGTATGGTTCTCTATTTTTGCTAATTTAACAATATTTTACAATATTGTGTGTAATGATGTGATAAACCGCATGTTACGGTACAAGTTCATAATAATGTGGAAATAGTAATATTTTTTAATTTAATTTATTTATATATAATTTAAAAATATATCAACAACGTTGCACGTCACACGTACATAAATTCAAAAACGACACTATTATAATTTACATAAACAAATTATTAAAATTTATCGAGGTCATAGAACAAAGCATATCCGAAAAAACATGGAATTCGCTTTTTGGATTCGAATGAGTAAATATTTTACTAGAATAAACATTTCATACATTTTCAATTACAATATTCTTAAAATAAAAAACAAAACATTTAATATTTGACTTTTTAGTTGAAAATCTAAACTAAAAAGTCTTCTCTAATTTCCACTCAAAAAAATTGACTTGAGTGGTTTCGCGTTGTGTTGCCGGAGCAGTCAAACCAAAATATTTCCCTTAACGGGATTTGTACTCACAATCTAAGGACTGTGAAGTACAAAAGAGTTTTGCTCAACAAAATACACCGAGCGCCAGACCGTCTCTGTTCCACGATTACAATATATTAAATACAAAATAATGGTAACAATTAAGTATCGAAACAGCCTAAGTACATCTGACAAAAGATTAAATATAAAACCCTACAACGTGTAGGTACAGCAGGAAATATTATTTGATTTACACTTTGCCTAGGTGTTGTATACTGTAATCAAGTGCAAGAAACATGTTATTGGTGGCATTTAATAAAGTAGTTGAACCGGGGGATGTCGCGAGCAACATTCAGACTTCAATTGATGTTTACATATACAGGATGGAAGCGTCGGCGGAAGAAGCGGCGTTTTATTTTACAACGATAATTTTATTAATTGTTTGAAAAAATCATTTTCTAATTTGTGGAAAAAAAACCTTTTGTTTTAGGTATTTAAAGTGGTGATGATAAAAACACTCTGTATGTTAAAGCCACCGCAGCTACAGTTTTAATGTACACGTTGCGGTGGAACAGCGGGTACTCTACAGGCCCTTCAAGTTTTATTCATTACCTAGGCAAAGTATGCAACGGACGAGTGTGTAGAATACCTGAACAACACAGATTGCCGGTGACATATATAAATAAGCGACAATAGAAGAAGTTATCAATGTGTAAATATGTACGTATACTTGTACATGTGTGACAAGATTAGCCTCTAGTTTAAATTTGCTAACTGTGTTCATTTAAGTCGACCGAGTGTTATGACATTCCGCTCCCCATTTTTTACCAAATTCTGAAAGCATTGCGTGTTGAGTAGCAGAATGCAACGAAGCGCTTTGCCTCGACACCAGAGCGAAGAAAATAATCTTTTAAATATTTCATTTAGTCGGATGGGAATCGAACCCACAATTTATCACAATTACAGTTACACTCCTGTGCTCCTGCACCACGACCGGCCTCAATATACTAATTTGAGTAGTAAAAATATAAAAGGCTACAAAGGAGAATGAAACTTTTGGGCCGTCACGTAAAGAATTGAGATGTGATCTAAAAAATTACAATTTTTTTTTTATTTTTAGAATAGCAAATAATAAATTAATTGACATTCTGGAAGTGGAGAAAAATGAAAAAAAATAAGATTTAGATCCTTAATCGATTAAAATCAATTATATTTTAAATCATAGATGTGACAGCTGATTGACAATCACACCTTGTCTAATGATTTTTTGCATTTTTGCTTCTGTTTATCATCGCAAAATCAGGCCATTAAATAAAAAACATGGATATGAATCGCTGTGTGAATTGTGGGATAGCCAATGGACACTGCAATACCCTAGTCCGACGACCTTTAGACGATGAAAACCACCACAATCTGGTTACTTAGAGGTGTGATATAATCCCGACATATAAGCAGGAAAATATATTTCTGTTACATTTTAGTTGACAGCTTTCGTAGAGGAAGGGAAGCTGTTGCTATGAAATACTGCAATTGTATTGTAGGAAGACGAATGGTAGGCTGCTGTGCTCATGTTATGAGTATTATATATATAAGGTACCATACCTTAGTTGGGCTAGATACCAAAATAATTTAGTTCCACCTGCACTCTTCTTAGATGACATTTTAATAATAGATAATAGAAGAAGAATAAAATATTTATTAAAATGTGTTTTATTTATAAATAATAAACATTAATGCTTAAACAACTCAG